>JBAMYA010113585.1:0-19027 GCA_037176975.1 Arrhamphus sclerolepis
CCCCTCTTTAGGAGAAAAAAAAAAAACCTTTTGAAGGGGTTTAAAGGGTGGTGTGGTGGAAAAAAAAAAACCCCCCCCCCCCCCCCCCCCCCCCCCCGTCATCATGTGTGCCATTCTGGTGACTTCTGTTGAGTCCTTCTGTTTCTGGGGTACCACCATCACCCAGGAGCTCAAGAAGTCTTGACAGGGGATTCCTACAGCAGCTGAAGAAGAAGATAATGGTGAACTTCTACACTGCCATCATCAAATCCATCCTTACGTTATCCATAACAGTCTGGTTTGCTTCCATGGACTAGACCAAGCTGCAGCATATCGTCCACTCTGCCAAGGAGGCGATTGGCTGCAACCTCCCACCTCTCCAGGAGCTGCTCCAGGACATGCAGCCAGGATTGCAGCCGACCCCTCTCACCCTGGACAGACTGTTTCAGTCCCTACCTGGCAAAAGGCTCCGGTCCATCAGTACCAGGACCTCACACCACCAACTATTTACTTATTTAATGATGTTATTGATATTGTACTGTGTTTTTGTAATTAACAGTTTAACTGTGTTGTTAAAAGTTTTATCCTGGTTGAATAAAGGTTGAAGGTTGATAAAGTTCATCATCCTAAGTGCTTCTGTTGAGCTCTAAAAGAGTTTGGAGCACTCTGGTTTCAATATGGCATACTGATAACATGACAACTGTGTATCACAGACATTATATAGGTATAATGGATACACATCGATTTTTATTGCATTTTATGTTTTTTGTATTTAATATTGTTTATCTATAATTTTCGATGTATATTGTTTTATTTTTGTAAGGTGAACTTGAGTGTCCTGAAAGGTGCCCATTAAAATGTATTATTATTATTATTGTTAGTAGTAGTAGGCTATTAGTATTATTATTATTATTAGTAGTAGTAGTATTATATAGTATTTTTAAGCAAATAAACTCATGATGCTTATGAGGCTTTTTTTTTTGGCATGTGGATTATTTATTTCATTCGTTTTGAATTTTAAAACAAATCAGATCCACACAGTTAAACCCTAATTTCTGTTTGCTGACAATTGGTTTTTCATTTAGTCTGACATTTAAACCATTGTGATCAATGTAAGAAAAAAGTGGAAAGCCTCCGTTACAGCCAGTCAGTGCTGGTCTGCAGCCCTGTGGAGGAGGAGCACTTAACTTTCACTTTCGAACATTCAGAAAAAAAAAAAAAAATGGAGTCTGTCTGATGTTTTATGGTAGGGCCGAGGGGACACACGTTTAAATCTAATTTTTGGGTTGTAAATACGGAGCTCAGAACACAAGTCGACGGTCCAGCCTGGTTTTTGCGTCACTTCAGCTGCGCATTCGTCGTCGTCTCCAGAGTCTCATCATGCTGGGAGAAACAGAGCCGCAGTGGATGTCAGAGGAAGTGAAAACAGGAGTAAGCAGACATTTTTAATCTATGTAGTGGCTCGAAAGAATATTTTGGCTTCATGAAAAGTTAAAACTACATGGAAGCTCGTTAACTTATGATAATGACTTTTGTTTCTAGACAACCATTATTGCTATAGAGTATAATGGTGGAGTCGTGCTGGGGTCTGATTCCAGAGTGTCTGCAGGGTGAGTTACTCTGCACGCACCTTGTGTCCTGTTTCTTAAGCGTCATACCATCTTTAATGTTACACAAGCAGGTTGGTTCTACAGTTCTCTGATAAACAATACCCACCATCCCATGGGTCCGCAAAATAATCACTACAAGTTATGAAGAGACGTTCAAAACAATTATGTAGCTGGTATGAATGATGTTTGTAGGGGTTCATGCTGGCCCATCTAAATTCTTCCATTGGTGGGTGTCTATATACCTGAAACCACTACTGCATAAGTTATTTATTATTTTTCTCTGTGTATTTTAATTTCTGTACCTCATCCCTTCTTCCAGGGAAACAGTGGTTAACAGGGTGATGAACAAGCTGTCTCCTCTTCATGACAAGATCTACTGCGCTCTGTCAGGATCTGCAGCAGATGCTCAGACCATCGCTGAGATGGTCAACTACCAGCTAGATGTCCACAGGTAAAAAAAAAAAAAGTCAGTAGTATTGACTGACATTATTATTCAGAGACATATACCAGTTTAACTCTTCCTTGTGATTTTGAATCAAATGTCTCTGTTCTATTTATTATTTTGCCATTGCTTGTCAGTGTCAGATCTAAATTAATGCTGAAATTGCAAATTGCTGCTTTAAGTATGAACGATTGTACAAGAAGCTAACAGGCTACATAACAAAAGCCTTTATATAATGTATTTGCATTCAGCCATGCACTTACCAAAAATTTGTTTTCAGTATTTTACATATCAAATGTTACAAGCATTATGTCTTGTGTCAGTATGGAGATAGGGGAGGACCCTCAGGTTCGCTCAGCTGCCTCTCTGGTGAGAAACATCTCGTACAAGTACAAAGAGGAGCTGTCAGCACATCTGATTGTAGCCGGCTGGGACAGAAGAGATGGAGGACAGGTCAGTGATCAACAGCTGGTAGATTAGTCAAGTCAAGTCATTTTATTTATGTAGCACATTTAAAAACAACAGAGGCTGAGCCAAAGTGCTTCACAAGAAGAACTCTTAAGCATAAATAATAAGACCATACATCTACATAAAATTAAGCACAACAACAACAGCAAAAACAGATAAGTAAGTAAATAAAGTAGAAATAAAATAAAATAAAACAGATATCAGACTGAGTTAAAATCAAGTCAGAAAAAATAGGGGGTGGGGGGGGGGAGTGGAAAACGTCCCAGTGCATTAAATCAAACGCAACAATCCCCATAGCAACCACTGCGTTTTGGAGGTAAACACGCATGCGCACTCATGTACTGCTGCATGAAATCTCTGGTCGTTAACTAATAAACAATTCAGAATGAGTAAAAAGGAATTTTTAAATGGACAAAGTTGTTTTGAAACAACTGCGGCCAGAGCTGAGACAAGGACTGACTGAACTCTGCTGGGGTCTTCCAGTTGCCATCAATCCCCTTCATACACACACTGACTACTGGACTACTCTAGTGGTCCATCGAGTAACTGCACAAAAACTACTTCCGGGTAAGACTCATGTTGGCACCTGGGATAAAACCATTGCAGTTGGGAAAGTCTACCACCATTAGTGCCCGAGTCACAGGATGATTGACTGTGGGCTTGTGAGTGTCCTGAAATGATCCACCATTGTTCCTGGCTCCTTCAGCTAAACCATGCTGGAGGAGCCGTGAGGCTGACACCAGAAGACATCTGCAGTGGGACCTCTTGTTTTAAGTTTTGTTTCTGTGGCATGAACACTGTGTGTAGCTGACATTTTCTTAGCACAAACCACCAGCTTCTTAGCTAAGCTTCATCCTCGGACCCCTCCACATCAACCCACAGCCAGTCACGGCATTAGGACAATTAACACAGCACACAAGTACAACAAAATGTATTCTCTTTAAAAATAACAAAGGTCTGTTTTTATTATTCACAGCAGAGAAGCTATATTCAGAAGTTTATATAATGCTAAGTAGCTAAAATGTTCTAGAACGTGGTGATGTTGGCACTTAGTCATTTGCAAATAGTTTGAGCTGTCATCCACATGCACAAACACAAACCGTCATCGTTATTTGTGTCATCATTATCATTATTATTATTATTATTTTTTATTTTATTTTTTTGGTGTTTGTGGGTTGGGTTTGGTAGGTAGGGCTGTCCCTATCAATACTGAGACTAAACTTTCGCCTTTGGAAGACAAACTATATTGTCCATGAAGAATTTCATTGCACTTAGCTGTGTGTTTCTGTGCCTTTTGGTTCCAGGTGTTTGCCACCCTGAATGGGCTCCTGACCAGGCAGCCTTTCGCTGTCGGTGGATCAGGCAGCTTTTATGTTTATGGGTTTGTTGATGCTGAGTATCGCAAAGGAATGAACAAGGAAGAGTGCCAGCAGTTTGTGGTCAACAGTAAGTTAATTCCTTCATTGTTTTTGCTAAACTGAGAAACTGCATTTTCTACATCATATGGGAGTCAAAAGCTTGTATTTTAAAAATCGAAATTTCACGTTTGATAAAACACTTGTCCTCTCTTCTCTTTAGCTCTCTCTTTGGCAATGAACCGTGATGGCTCCAGTGGTGGTGTGGCCTACATGGTCACCATTGATGAACACAACACTGAGGAGAAGGTCATTCTGGGAAATGACTTACCCACCTTCTTTGATCAATGACACATTTATTTTGCCCTCAGTATCCATGGTTCTTTGTTTTTTCTGGCACGGGTGTCAACAGTCTCAGCTTGTGAAATGCAGACATTGTAGAAGTGCACCTTTTACACTGCTTTTATTAAAATAAAGAAAAGTTTGCATTTATCTGAAATCCCAAGTCGATTATTTAATATTCAATAGATATAGTCAATGTTAATTTCTGCCTATCAAATGATTTTTTCCCCCCAGTTTTCATACAAGGTGGATGTTTCATTAAAAGTCTCACAGAAAATAATGTTTTAAATATGCAAAACTCTATACAGTAAACAGACAAGGAACTCAAAATCAAAAGTGAATGTACAAGTTGTAACATCTGAATTAAGGGGTTATACCACTTTTCTGTTTCATTTGAATTTTTTTTCTCAAACTTTTTCCATCCAACAATACTTATTGCGTTCCTTTTTTTAAAGATAGATCTAAATATTGTGGTGGTGAAATACCAAATAGGTTTTTATATTTATCTAATTCCACCCACTTTCACAGCCAGATCAGGTTGACACTTCTCAGCTAAACTTGAAACATGTAATAGGCCTATTTACTCGTTCTGCGAGGCTCTTTAACCTGGGGCATAAGGATTTTCGATGCATAGTCAGTGAGGATTGATGGGCTATAATGATAAATAATAGGTATTTTATAAATAGTTAAAGCGCTAAACAGTTAAATAGTCTGCTGCTGGGTTTAAGGGAAACCCCTAATCTTGCAAGAAAATGAAACCGAAACCAAATGTAAACTAAAACACGAGCATCATTACAGCACTGGAGGTCATACGAGGACGCATTTTGCTGAAAAATGGCTGTAGCGATCATTCAGAAAGTCGTCGCTCTGTTTTTGACGGTTTGCGTCGACATTTGCTTGTTTTACGCATCAGGATCTGCGGTAATCCACAGCTTGTTTGGGACTCTTGCGCGTCTGTGGCTCTCCGCAGCTCTCCGATGGGCAGCAGTTACCGGTATAAGCCTGCTCTCACTCGGGGACCTCAGACCGCTGCTGATTCGGTTCGTAACTGCGCACAGCTTGCTTCCAGCAGTGTTTGAGACCGGCACCAGACTGCTTCACCACCGGGAGAGCCAATGCGGCCCCGCGGCGGACGCGCGCTGCTGGCTGATGTGCGCCGGTGCGTCTCTGGCTGCTGCACTGTTCTGGGAGATCACCATCCCGGACACCGACGAAACGACGACCAAAGATGAGAAACTGAAGTCCAGAGTTTTGTTTATGAGGGTCCTCCGTCTGTACAGACACGAGTATCCGCTGATGTTTGGAGGTTTTGTGTTCCTGTCGCTGGCAGTCATCTGTAAGTAAACAGCAGATAAACCCACTTTAGTTATTCTGTGGAAATCATCATTATTAGATGGCTGTTTTGTTTGTTTGTTTTTAAATAGCATATCCTGACACCTTAGAAAGGTGAGGGTGCTTTGGGTGCTAAATGGCATTTTACTGGCTGATAATCTGATAAAAAACCTCCCTGCATTGACTTTTTTCAGGTGAAATGTTCATCCCGTTCTACACAGGAAGAGTCATTGACATCCTTGGCGGTCAGTACCAACAAAATGAATTCCTCACTGCCCTCCTCTTCATGGGATTGTACTCAGTGGGAAGGTGTGTGACAATGTTTTTGTTGTCATTCATGCACCTGCTTACATCTGTAATATCAAGCTCATCAGTTTCTCTGTCATTAGTTCTGTGAGTGCTGGCTGCAGAGGGGGGCTGCTACTTTGTGCCATCAGTTCATACACATGCAGGATTAAAGTGAAGCTGTTCGAAGCTTTAACTAAACAGGAAGTTGGATTCTTTGAGATCATAAAAACAGGTGAGCTTGTCTTGTTCATAACATAAACAATAAATCAACCTTTATAATCTGGGCAGAAAGATGAGTTAATTTTTATGCATTTTGTGTGCAGGTGAAATCACATCCAGGTTATCTAAGGACACCACCTTGATGGGGAGAACAGTGTGTCTGAATGTTAATGTGCTACTGAGGACATTCATCAAGACAATGGGCATGATCTCCCTGATGATGAATCTGTCATGGAAGCTCACGTTCCTCGTTCTGATGGAGATGCCGATCACCGGCCTAATACAGAACATCTATGACACACACTACCAGGTAACGCCTGGACAAGATGAGTTACTGTACTTCCAAACAAAAAGAGAACTGTAGACATCACACTGGGAAAATCTAAACTTTTAAATATGGATTATTTTGTTCACTGTTATATAAGGGGCTTCTGCTCCATGAGGTAGATCATCTCCATCACTATGAATAAGATGTGCTGAGGTACTGAGCTTTCTGTAGATTAATGTTTCCTTTTTCTTTATTTAACAGAGGTTGTCCCAGGCAATGCAGGACTCAATGGCTCACGCAAATGACGCTGCAAATGAGACAGTGTTTGGTATTCGTGCTGTACGGAGTTTCAACACAGAAAAACATGAAGCCCATCGTTATGACAAACGCTTAATGGAAACACACAACCTTAAGACCCGCCGGGACACTGTCAGGGCTATTTACCTGCTCTTACGGAGGGTGAGATGTCTGTTTTGTGTGGATGTTTGAATATATCAGTTGTTGATGATGAGCATGTAATTGCATGTAACCTGATTTATAATGAATTTGTCTGTGTGTTATAGTTGACATCGTTGGGTATGCAGGTCTTTATGTTATACTATGGAAGACTTTTCATCCAAAACGGACAGATGACCACAGGAAACTTGGTTTCTTTCATCCTCTACCAATCAAATCTTGGAGACAATATCAGGGTTAGTATCCTATTAGTATCTATAATTGTGCCTGCTGACATTTTCAATTACCATGGAAAATAGCAGCTTTCAATTCCAATATTCTATATATCAGTACATTAACAAAAAAACACTCACCTGCTCTGAAAGTTAGGCCAATGAGACCTCAAATTCACAACACATGACATATTATACTGTAATGATATTTATCTTTGGAAAAAAAAGGAATTTTGAATCAATTTGTGAAAAAGCTCAATCCAACCTTACCACTTCCAAAACAATTAAGGGAGTAAGAGTGAGCACATTTATACAACAGTTTGGTTGTTTTGAACATCAAAGTGAGTTAACACTCTTGACAAAATGCTCTTGAGGCAGATGAGAGGAAAATGGAGAATTTTGATAATAATTCACAGTACAAACTTTGGAGATACAGCAAGTGTAGCATATTGGCTCAAACACTTCATAAAAGTTGGCAAGTACTGTGGTAGGAGTGTGATGATTTGGGCCACAGGACCTTGCCAACCACGAGCTCCTCTTTATTCCAAAATATTGTTGAGTTAAATGTGGATGGCTGGACTTGCCACCAACTCTCTAATTATGAGTCCAGCCAAAGCGACCCCGTAGGTGAGGGTAGGAACATGGATTTATGCATAAACAGATAGTATTGCCTTTTGGCTCAGCTCTCACTTCACAGCAGACTGTTATGAGATGGTACTACTGCAGGTGCTACACACTGCCAGACCCAAAAACCATAGTCTCAATCAGTAGTCCCCATGGCAGAGGAGTTTGCATGCCTGACTGATTCCAGCTTCTATGTTGTCTGGGATAATTGTCCCTGCTTGAACCTCCCACAGATAAATGGTCCTGGTGGCCAGACTGAGTATGTTTCAGTGGATCTATATTTTATGAAAAGTAAATGCAGTTTGGGTTTTGGGAGCATGCTTATTTGTTTTAGGTTGCTTTAACTTAAAATTTAAAAAGCATGTGCTAAAATAGCCACAAAAAAAGCCAAATGAATCATTTACTTCTGGAGCCTAAATCTAAGATGTTCTTCATACACCAGATGACTGTTAAGACTGTAGTTCATCTTAGTGGTCTTATACTCATCTAAAGATGTGTTTGCTTGTCATCTTTCAGACGCTAACCTACATCTTTGGCGACATGCTGAACTCTGTGATGTCTGCTGGCAAAGTATTTGCTTACCTGGATCGGAAACCTCAAGTCAGCACAGACGGAAAACTAAAACCCGACAATCTGAGAGGACATGTCAGCTACCAGCGTGTCAACTTTGCCTATCCTGCAAATCCCAGCAAAATCGTGCTGCAAGTGAGTAAACTACTGTTACTCTCTGGTTTTAGATTGAGCGCTGTTATGATGGAAATGCATGCTGTCTCAGGACTTTTCCCTGGAGCTGAAACCAGGACAGATGACGGCTCTCGTCGGTCCATCTGGGGAAGGAAAAAGCACCTGTGTGAGTCTGCTGGAGAGATTCTACGAGTCTCAAGAGGGAGAAATTCTTCTGGATGGGATACCACTGAAATCCTATGATCACCATTTCTTCCACAAGAAGGTATACATTATTTATGCTTTTGTTAATAATGATATTCTTTGTTGAAAGCCTTTATCCCCTTTGTCTGATGTAAACAGTTATAAAGTCACAAAATAATATTTTTGATAAAGGCCATAAGCATTGTGCTTAAATAGGTCAGGCAGACTGATGAGAGTGTGTTTAACAGGTCGCAGTGGTGAGCCAGGAGCCCGTGCTCTTCTCTGGCACCATCAGAGATAACATCACGTACGGGCTCTCTGACTGCTCCTTTGATGAGATTGAGGAAGCAGCACGCAAAGCCAACGCCTATGACTTTATTCAGCAGCTGGAGAAAGGCTTTGATTCAGGTAAACATCTGGAACATGCTGAACTCAACCTATGACAGCCTTTAATTATTGTAATGTGTGAATGCATCTGTAACACGTAGATAAATGCACACTGATAGACATTTATGTACACACGTCATTCTACATGTGTGGTTTGTTGTTGTTTTTTGGCTATGACCTTCATTCTGTTGGGATTTTGAAATCCTGTCCATTGTTTCAGAGGTGGGTGAGGGTGGCAGCCAGTTATCCAAGAGTGAGAGGCAGAGGATCGGCATCGCTCGAGCTCTGATCAGACAGCCGCAGGTCCTCATTTTGGATGAAATAACCAGCTCTTTGGACACTGAGAGTGAAAATAAGGTATGTTGCAACTGCGGCACCCAGAAGCCTTGTGGTCTCTGGTTATATCACATTTTGTACACTTAGAAAGAGGAATATGAGACTGAATACTTTACCGGTAATGATCAAAACATCCCCAAAATAAAAAAGACAATAATTCACATTGTTGAATTTAGTAACCTTCCTTATGTATGATACAATAAATGCTAGAGATTTTGATGGATTATGTCACAGAGTCCAGTGAAAATAACATTCAGATCTCAGTTCTTAGAAGAAAACAGAATCACAAGTAACTGTATCTATATAAGTTTAGAAGTGCACACATGGGCTCCTCAGATAATAGTGAAATACTGAAAACAATCACATAAAAACATGTTTATCTGACATTTATTGCAGAGTAAAGATCCAATTGACAGAAATCAAATGTTCATATGTTTTGGTGCTAAGAGTTTTTCCTCTAAAATAAAATAAAATAAAATAAAACTACAACTATGTGACATGTTTGCACTGTTGCTTGAAAACAAGTCTATGCCTTTGCAAAGTAAAATCTTGCATATGAAATTCTGCTAAACTGCGTTGTGTAAATTGAAGCATCTGAGATGCATTTAAAAAAGAAAAAAGAAAGAAAAAAAGATTCACAATCAAGCTCTTCTTCCAGCATCCTTTATCTCTGTTTTGTATTATTATTAAACAGAATATAAAATGTTAACTCTGTGCAGGTTCTTCAGGCCCTGGCCAGCTGCCCCAACCAAACCCTTCTGGTGATTGCCCACAGGCTGAAGACCATTGAGAATGCCCATCAGATTGTTGTGATTAGTGGGGGTAAAGTTAAGGAGCAGGGGACCCACCAGGAGCTGATGGAGCTGAAGGGGAGCTACTACAAACTGAGAGAGAAGCTGTTCGCTGAGGAAAACTCCCCACAGGGAGGAACAGCTGACGCCTGACTGCTGAAGCTTTACATGAGTGACTGAGATGTTCACAAGCAACTGAGTTGCATAGTGAATCCAGATTGTTTTGTAAATAGTTTTTTTTTTTTTAATGTGGCTAAAATTCTAATTTATTCTTATTTTCTATCTTTGTTTTCTTTATCCAAAAGAGTCATGGCTACATGATACAGATTTTTACTTTCATGCACCTTTACTTGATGAAGATTTTTAGTTTCAACGAACCACTGCTGAGATCATTGACCCTCATTCATGATCGAAGCGACTAAAGCTCGCTTTATACGTTACATGTATCAAATAAAGATTAAATAACAACATTGGACGCTTCAGGCTGTATTATTATAAATTATGTTTATCAAATGCATTAACCAGTCATTTTATTCATATAACACATTTAGCAGACGGTTTTATCCAATGAAGGAAATATAATTGAGCCACTTTAAAAGCAAAATACAAAGTAAGGGCAGTTAAATCAGCATTCAGGTGAGAGCAGCATACAAGTCAGCGCCAGTAGGACACGATACCAGCACAGGTTAGGGAGTTGAAGGGGGGACACTGCTTACAGCAGAATACAGATCAAATTAAATGATTATTAAGAAGAACCATTCTGGTCAACATGAGATTTTTTTTTTCCACAAAGTAAATAAGGCAAATCACATTCCACAACATTGTGACAGCTTAGTCCTAAGAGGTTCCTCTCTCGTGTAACGAGCTCAGAAAGATGAGCATAAACGCTGTTGTTTACCATGTCTGGGCTATTTTATAAGAACTAGAATTGTTTGAATAGAAAGAACTGAACTAAAAAATATGATGGCGCCAGTCTGTTGTGGAGAGTTCAGTCCGATCTGCAGTCGTCTGTTGGGGGAGCAGCTTAAAAGACACTGAACAAGCTAAGAAAGCTAATAAAGAAAGAAGGTTTGCTCTGCTCTGGAGGTGATTCTGCAAAAGAGGCCACTTCAGAAAATGGAAAACATCATGAACAACCCTCATCATCCTCTGCACAACACAATGACTCAGCAACACAGATACTAAAACTATTTATTTTCCTTCGGGCATTAATACAGTATTTATGAACTGAAGTGAACTGAATTTCACTGGACCTCTTTGTTATCTTTTAAAGTGTCCTAAGATGACTTTTGTTTTGAACTGATGTGATATAAATACACATTATTGAAATGACAAGACAAGTAGAATTTTTCACACTAATTGCTAAGAAGGAAAACAAACTGGTAACGGAGCAGTGAAAGCTCACAAAGTACACATACACACACACACACACACACACACACACAGGGAAGAGGCATGACTACACACCAGTGGAGCGGAATCGAACAAAGAAACAGAACAGGAGAGTTGATGACAAACACCAACACTACCAGATAAAGCTGTTTTCTTCATAATCGTGTGAAGATGTTTCCCTTCTTCGGCCAGTTTATAAAGGAGAGGGCTTAATGGGAAGTGAATGATCCATTTGATAGTCACTTTAAATTAAAAACATAAAAGACAGAATGAAGAGACGCAAAAAATAAGAAATACGTATAAGCAAGGATAAGAAATACGTTTTGCTTTTTGGGGTTTTTTCAGAAAATGAAAGTAATTTTGACGTCGTCCATCTAAACATATTAACTGTGGGTTTGGTTTTATGGTTTGAGTTGACCTGGAAAGTTCCTGACTATCATCACTAAGTATTTTTGGCAAGTTTCCCGATGATGCGTGTCACGCACCAAAGGTCCACCGCATTATGTCAAAACACACAGACTCCCTCTGTCGACTAAGACCGAGCACAGGTCATGCACTAAGTGCCGCCATTTTGTGACGATTTCTGCACATCCACAAAATGGCTGCTGCAGACGCGTTGCTTGGGGTTAGAAATATATCTGTTTGGGGGGTGAAAAAAAAAATCTAAGCTTAGCTGCTTTCCATTAGTAGCTAGTTCATTGTTTTGACCGAGCTGTAAAGAGAGAAAGGAAATGCGCCTAGCAGCCGCTCACAAACACACACAAACACAGACACAAAGAGAAGAGGTTGAAATGAAAATAAATACTTGTTGTGCCGTGAGGCGTTTGCCCAACCTGTTCTGCACCATACCAGCGGTGCAGCCTGGTGCCAGGCTGGAAAGTCCCGACTCATCTTTCTTTCACTTTCTGTGTGAGGTGTTGTTCTGGCAGTGACTGCCTAACTCAGACAAAGCTCAGACACACCCGAGGCCATGAGATTGAAACCATCATGGTTTAGACTTCAGCTTCCAATACAGAGGTGGAACTCTGTATTGATTTCTTTTCTCATTAGAGTCGCTGTATGTCTGATGCACCACAAACTCCACAGTACACCAATCAGTTCAATTAACTGGGTCGCTCTGGTCATTAGTGCTTTTTTCTTCAGATAAATATACGTAGTTAACTGGAGAATCTAAATTGTATATAAAAGTCTGTGTAAGCATACATGGTCTCCTGCTTTCTGACAGCTGGAACAGACTCAGGCCCCCTTTAACCCTCAGATGAAGCAGGTATAGAAAATAGATTGATCGATGCTTTTAATTGATGCTTTTAAAAATAAATATTTAGGTAATGTATATGGTCATTTGTCATAGCATTTTTCCTTTTAATCCTATGCTTTTTGTGTAAAAATATAACCAATTGTAAAAAGTATGTGATTGTAGTGGATCTTGGTATCAGGCAAATACAAGCTCAAACAATAAACATATTTTTTTTCAATGTGCCATTTTATATTTAACAGAAATTAAGCTAAACAAATAAATAAATAATAAATAAAAAAAAAATGTGGGCATTACTAAGTACCCCCAATTTTTCAAAGCTTGATCAGTAGTGGTGATTTGAATTAGTAATTTTCTGTTCTCATATTATTGAGGAACCTCCTCTTCTTTACAACATTACTTCAGTTTATTGAAGATTTTGGGCTTAATTCTCATAAGGTCCTGCCACAGCATTTCACTTGGGCTAAGGATTGGACTTTAACCTCGATTCTTTTATTTTTTCGACCATTCTGATAAGGATTTGATGGTGTGTTTACTGTGTAACTGTATGACCCAGTTTCAGCCAAGCTTTAGCTGTCAGACAGGTGCCTCTACAGTGTCCTGGTAAACAAAGGACTTCATGACCAACTCAGAGACTGCTAAGTGCTCAGTGGCAGCAACCCCATCCACTATTGTGCTTTACATCAGGGTTTGAGATATTTCTGAGGACATTTTATGTTTAGTTTTTGTCCTGTGGTAGTATAAATGCTGGACATTAAGGTCAAACAACTATCTCATATAATATTGTTCCAGAGATTTATTGAGGTGCATGTTTGGAAAACTTTGTCATGCTTCCATGTTCTTTACAGCCCATTGGGGGGTGGGGAGGTGGGGTGGGGGTTGTGATGGCACCACTTCAGCCACCGGACAGTGATGAGTCAAATCACTGACATCGACAAACATAGAAAATGTTGAGGAGGTTGTGTATGAGACCATGTATGAGACTGAATGATGCTACATAAATGGGGTGTTCTTTTCTCTAATTTTAATGATCAGGCCAAACATTTCCCCATTTTTTAATCAATTTTTTTCTTTGTTTTCTTGTATTTGTTTAACAATTGCCTCACAAAGCTCACTGCTGCCCCCACGACTTCCACGGTTGTATTACTCTATTTTGTCCGTGATATTAAGGACAGTAGATGAACAGAAGGTTTGGGCCGTCTCTGTATCCAGTTCAAACTGACGGTATAAATGGGCCTTTAGACAGAAAATGTCTTCTTCCTACCTTTCAAACAACTATCACCAAGCTATTTCAAATTAGTTTCATGGCTCTTTCCAGACTGAATTTTAGTTTTGTAAAACCAGTGCTTATGTCTTTCCCTCTTTGCACTGTATCAGCCTACACCTGATTGCTTCAGTTCTAGGAAAGGGGGTACATAGTATTGTCCAAATTATTTTTCCTTTTTTGATCTATTTTTCTTTAATAAATAATAGCATACTGAAATAAGCTATAGTTTTTTTTATGTATAAAGTTGTATTTGTCTTAGACCCACTGTGATTATATATGTGACTGTAAGAAAAACTGATTTCACTTGAATGGACTCACACACCCAGACTGTATTTTCATGTTATGTATTTGACTGTCTCATCATGAGCAGAAGCTAGTAGCTTTAGCTTTGTCAGCTCTAGCTTTGTTTGTTGCCCCCGGCAACATTTTGGCACATAACTGCTAACTGAGGTTCTTTTTTTTATTTTTTAAATCAGCCCTATCAGGCTGTATCACTGCCAAAAAATGTTGCCATATCTCCTTTCCTACAGCTACTTCATGAAGTCATACTTCCAATAAAGTCAGTAAAGCATATATAAAGTCATACCTAATCATTTCAAGCCCTTTGAATATATATATATATGTATAAAGTTTAAATTTTTCCTGTGAAACACTTCAGTTGCTTGATCGAACAGATGACAGAGAGGTTTCTTACAGCCTGCTGACTCATCCTCTGAAAGCAATCAGCTTGCCACTTTAGCCTCGCTTCACTGTAACGCGACACTGCTTCTTTGCTCCTCTCTGAATCAAAAGTAATAAAGGAACCGACGCAGCACGAAGCACAACAGAAACAACAGAAATGTAGCATTATTTCCACACCTCAGCTTATTTGCTTGACATGTTTGATTAATGAGTTTGTGCGACGCTGGGAAGGTGGCACTCTATAAACCTGATAAATCATACACAGTTGATTCTGATAAATCACATGATAATGTCTGTGATGTACTGCGTTACCTGGGGAAATATTAACTACACTCTGCAGTATTTTGAATTGTTTTATAGTCTGGTAAACTCCTTGTATTGTCTTGTGAATCCCCTAACTTTCCCCAAGGAGATTCACAGTTGCACCACTGCAGCTCAAGGCAGGACGATTACACTTGACAGAAGTGTTCCGAACGTGAGAATTATGAAAAAAAAACAAAAAAAAAACCCCCACATATAGAGGGAAGGATCAGGTAAGGGAAGTCCCAAGTAATGCTCATAGGGTGACACTGAAACAGTGAAGGAAAGCTAAGTTGTTCTGACAGGAAATGGCCCTCTGACAGCTACATAACAAGTCCATGCTTTTTGTATTTACAGAGTCATAGCGCCCCAGTCAGTTGGCTTTGGCGGTTATTTCAAAGAACCCACGTGATTTCTTGGAAACTGTGAGCTTGGTAAAAGTTAGGGGATTCTTACAAGGCTCAGCACGGAGCAGAACTATTGCTCTTGACTGACATCTAGTGAGAATGAGACACAGAGATACTAATACCTGAACCACAACCACAGGTGGTTAGGTTATGCTAACATTCCTCACTGACACTAAGATCTAAAGGTTTCTGTGTGCTTGCACATCAATCGCAAATATTGAAGCCACAGCCCCCACAATCCACTGAAACTGAAGTGGCTGTGCTGAGTGAGAATTGAGATTTTCTGGTTACAGAAACAGCATGGAGAGATATTTTTAAGCCACAATACTTTATTTTCATATATACATTTCAATGGAAGGCCTAAAACATATATGAAACTAAATTGTGTTGTTCTAAGACTTTTAAAGAAAGTCTAAAGCCTGATAATGATCAGACTAAATAGACTGAAACAGGTGAATTTCAGTTACAAGATGCTGTTCTGCTACGACACACCACACTGTTGTATTAACAGAAAAATCAACAGTAATTCAGAAATTACAGATTTCATATCAAGACAACTCTGTTTTCTGAAAGTTAAGAATAAAGCTGGTTAAACGTGGACATAACCCTGTTAAAACAGAAAGTTACAAACATCAAACTGGATCCAAGGGCTTGTCTTTGAAATTTGCATTGTAAAACTGGAGAACCACGTGATTTCCTGTAACTCTTCATCCAAATGAATCAGCAAACCAGACTGCGGTCCTGTTAGCAGAAGACAGTAACTTTAGGTCTCGAGTGCCCCCAAGTGGAAATGTTAAAAGAAAACTAAATGTTGTTGACGGTCGTAACATGAGCTTTTCTCATCTTGGCCACATTTGAAGACTTTCAGTATGGTAGCATCTTTACACACGTATGAATAGATCTATCCATCACAAACCTCATTTCCATGACGGTGAGTGATGTTTCATATCTTCTCCTACGTACACAAAAGGTTGTGGCTGCAGAGAAAGTGCTGAAACACTGTCTCACATGTTGTTTCTGTGACTGACTGGTTTCACTGGCTGCTCCAGTTTCCTCCCACGGATCACAAATGTGTGTGTTATCTTTACTGGTGATACTAAATATAATCATAAATATAATTCACTGGACCAGAAACCTGCCCAGGCCATGACCCACTTCTCATCCAACAACATCAAAAGGTCATAGTTCTTTCACAACATTTTGCAAATTTTACAGTATGTATGATCTTTGGAAATATGAAAATATGAAAAATACTTCTTTGAGTGAATACAGAATGGCTGTACAGTTTTTTTTTCCATTAAGAAAAACTGGACATTAAGGAACATTAAATGAATTAAATCATATAAAAGCTGTGTCTTGTCTGTAAGTCCATCTGTGGATTTAATGCTTGTGTTGTTGAGGAATCTACTTCTACCAAAAGCAAAGCTGTAGAAGCTACCAAAAGCTCAACACAGGAGAAATTTGAACTATGACAAAGATATCATTTTATAGAAACTAGTCTGGTTACCCTGCGATACGAAGCTGTTGACTTAAGTTTATAAACAAAAAAATGCACTAACAATGCAAAATCATATCAGAGTATAAACAGTCATCTGAAAGAGAAAGTACACCCTCTGAATTGGAAGGTTTAACATATCAGGACATAATAAAAGTCACCTGGTCCCCGACACATCTTCAAATTACTTTAATATAACCTCAGATGTGCAGCACATGATGCATTACACCATGCCATAATGTATTAAAAAGAAAAAGAAGAAGAAGAAAAAAGGAAGCAGTAAAAGAATTTCAAAGTGCTTCCATAAAAATGAGGTTATGTAACAGAAACTGCTGCAAATCAAAGACATTTTATTAAACTGATCATCAGCAAGAATGGGCACCTCTATTAAAGCAACTGTTTCCATTGTCTAATCTAAACTATTTGGAGCCCATCATTGTGCAGGGAGGTTATTCACAAGAAAAAACACATTGAAGACATCTGTCAGTGTCAGTCTTTGTCAGGTCTGGGGGGTAGCTAACAAGTCCCTTAAAGGGCAAATCTAAAGAGCTGCTGCTCACAAACACAAACTGCATCGCAACAATGTATGAAATCAAAGACTAACATGCTGGAGATCCATTTGACAGAACAATCCAGGATAGACGGGCATGGATGAGGGCAGAGACGAGACAATAAATACTGACGGGCTGAAAGGACGGACATGTGACCCACTTGACTGACTGCAGTTTGCACAGCTGTCAATCTATTACTATTTAATACTGTCTGAACATGTTTGCCCTTTATTCACACTATATTTACCTCAACTATTTATCTTAATTGCCTGTGTCATTATGTATAACTGCCCTGTGTTCCCTCCTGGTGACAAATAAAGTTTCTTGAATTGAATCAGGAGGGATGGGACCAAGGGACCAAGAGAAAACAGAACTCAATACACAAAGAAACAGGCCTTCACAGTAAAACAGGAAGCTGCAAAGATGGGACAAGGAATACAAGAAAATAAGTATTATCAGTCTGAAAGACACAAAAGAGGCCCAAAACCAGTCCAGAAGTGCTCCTCAGGAGCGAATGTCAGATGTTACATTAGACTTGGAGTGTTTAGCGCGCGTGCTGATGTCTAAAATTTATTCTGCTGAGCTGGTAAGTGTGATTAGAACAGCAGTTTGGTTCAGCACTTATGCATTCTAGCATAAATCAAAAACCATGTACTTAATAAAAGCAGATGTGTGGGTGGAAGGTAAAAACGAGTTTCATTTCTTTCTAGACCATATGATGGATCAGTGGTAAAACTACCTATTAATCATCACATACAGAGCTTAGACCAACCAGCTTATCATTTACACGAGTTTGTCCTATTTAAAACTTTTATCTAAATTTAAGTCCTTTGTCAGCTTTTGCATACTGTTTTGTAGAGTTATGATATGTGTAATTTTAAGGACTAATAGTATGTTAAACATTTCCATCCTTCTGGCTTAGTATCTAACTTATGATCATTATGTTTAAAAAAAAAATCATTAGTTTAAGGACACGTGGTTTTTAAATTGGTTATTTTGTACGGTATTATAACTTTTTTTTTCATGTTCTCTGTGCTTATTTATGTTTCTGTGTTGTCTGTTAATTGTGTACTTAAGCTTTATGCACCGCTTCTCTCTAGTTTTCTTCTTCCAGATCCATGAAATCATGATTAAAAAGACTTTGAACACATATAACTTGGGTTTCTGGGAGAAAACCTTTTTTTTTTTTTTTTTTAATTCATTTTAGAAAAACTACTCAGCCCAGCTGTGGCATGCAAAGTTGAATCTGAACATGAGACGTTGTTGTTTTACCGTCTATGGGAGTATTCTAGTCTAATGCGAGGTCATCTGTCTGACATCTACAGCTGGACTGAGACAGAGTCATGAACAGAACAGTGATTACAAACGCAGCAGATGTACATAAGAATGGCTGAAAAACAAAAGGAATCGTCAAGTACAAACCTCAACCAGTTGTAATGCTGTAACATCACCTCATACCTGTGCATGAATTTATTTCTGCAAATCATTATTAACTGAAGGGCTAGATCCACATTCCTCTGCAATGATTTGAGACTGATAAGGGTATATGTAAAATGATTATTTCAATGCATTGCTGCTAAAGGAGCTACCAAGACACATTGAATAAAGGGTTTTACTTTTTGTTTTCTTTTTTTTTTGGTTACTCCTTCCTCTCTGCCTGACCCTCCTGCATTTTAGTCCTCACCTCACACCAAATCCTGACT
>JBAMYA010113596.1:0-19026 GCA_037176975.1 Arrhamphus sclerolepis
AGGATGTTATATTGGGAGGGGGAAAGAAGGGGGAAGGGGAATGTAGGGGTGGGGGGAAATGGGGGGGGGGGGGGGGCAGTAAATGCTTTCACAGCTGCTGCCACTGCAAGACCCCCTAAAAATACCAGCAGCTTCGATGACGCTGGGCAAGATAAAGTTAGGCTCTTCATTCACTGACTGTGGCCCGCTAAAGATAGAGGGGAGGCCAAGGTCTGCGCTGGATCACTGGGCTCTACAGATATCCTGAGCTAAACTCCAGAAGATAAAGGACGGCCCAGCTGCTGGACTTCCTTGTGTCACGAATCAGACTGTCCCATAAATAGGTCAGGCCAGTATTAGGACATCATTTATGTTGAGGACTGATCAAATAAATACAAGAGAAACCAATTTGCAAAATGGTTAAAGACACAACACAACCCTGTGAATGATAAGACTCCTGGTGGTTCAGTCATAAACTGTATATCTAATTCCTTTTGTTCAAAGTGTCAATTCTAAGACATACTGGCTATATGGTATCCAAATAAAAAGATTTGTATTAGTTTAAAAGCCTGCTTGTGTCATGTAAAATTGAAAAAAGTCTAAGATTACGTTTGGCCTTTGTAGACTTTCAGATTCGGACTTTTGTGCCTCGTTCTTTGGATCTTTTACAACTATCATCCAGCTACATGATTAAATATGTTTTTCGTAATAAAGTAAAGTTTATCATCAGTCTGACGAGTGCAGTGGAGACATTTATTGGATAGAGAAACAAGTGGCACAACAGCATGTCGGTGTGTCTGCGCAGGAGCCGTTACTGGGGTGTTCGTTATGATTCCGATGGATGACATTCTGACTTCCTGGGTGAAGGAGTCTGTTTTGCTTTTGTGTTGTGCTGCTCAGCTTGTTTGACGGTTCTGGGCAGGTAGCGGGAGATTTCCTCCACAATGGGCCACATGGGGGCCGCTAGGTGGTGCAGTGGTTAGGGCTAGCGGCCCATGTACTGAGGCTACAAGTCCTTCTGCAGTGGTCACAGGTTCAACTCCCAGCCTGTGACCCTGCTGCATGTCTTCTCCATTTTCTTCCTGTCCAGCAACTGCTAATAAAGGCCACTAGAGTCAAAAATACCTTTTAAAAAAATTACTACATGGATGACAGAGATAAATAATTGCTATAACCCCAAACCTGATTTGAGTATTGTTTCAGTGAGTCTCTTTATCTTTGTTTTTACTTTAAGTTTCTCCCCTTTTAATATGAATGAATCCGGTGTCGACACTTATCGGCTGCATTCTCAGACAACAGCTCTCAAAGTTATCGCTTCAAGAGTGTTTCAGACCGTCAGGCCACGGGCACACGCTGCAAGCTGTCGACATGGACATTCAACCTTCAGTGCAGGTCGCATAACTTCGATCACTTGGCAAGCATGTTGATTTAATCAACATGTTCCCATCAACTGGGAAAGCATTTCAAACTTGCATCTTCTCTAAAAAAGAAAAACAACCTGATTAAAGCGTGAAATAAAACAATATTTGTGAAGTGATTTTATGTATCTTGCTAAACAGCTTGTTAAACTCACATCAGAGTCATTTGGAGGACTGGCTCCGTCATGCTGTGTCCTTTTACGGACGCTCTGACATTCTCATCCATCCACTCATCACCACAGCTGTCAGATATGACCGCATCAGGAATCAGAAGCACAGGACTGTGCTTTGTCGTGGGATTGGGTTTCAGTTTGAAAAGCTGAAGGGGATTAACTGACGCCATACCTTTCGCAACAGGCTTTGAGACAAACTGGTTTCAAATCGGGGAAATGTATTTCTTTCTTCTGTTCCATCATATTGTATTCCTAGAATTATGCGGTACCATCGCACCTGTTATCTGCCGTTGGTGTTGTGATCAAACGTTGAACAAACTGTCCCGTTTGTTTACATTGTCAGGTGACAAATTGCTTTGAAAGGTGTTGAGTCTCAATATGCTCCGTCTAAAAGTCAAATGGTCATACTGGAAATATATTAATAAAGCTAAATGAAGCTGTGAGTGAATAATATTGGCATCTTTTCATCTGTTTTTCAAGTGCAGAATCAACCCAAAGCTGTAAGTACAGGACCGATGTAGAGCTTATCGATTGGTCGGATGGATCATTTTATGTGATGCATTAGATTGGGTAAAGAAAATAAATTCATAATGTTGCGGGAAAAAAAACAACAAAATCTTCCTCAGGTTTCCCACTGGGATGAGATTTGGCAATGTGGTCATAATTCCCATCAATGTCATAGCTGTGAGACGACTGTAACTCCTCTTTTACTCGTGGTGCGTTCCAGTAAAATCAGAATTTCAGTTGTCTTCTCAAGAGTAATTGAACTCAAACTTGCTAGATGTTAGATTTCATATGGTCAGGATGCCTAAAACCTCTAGATCATCCCGGGCCACATCATCACCATGGTTACCATTAGAGAGTATTCTTTTTGGTCCTTAAAAACTCTAATTTCTCAAAATTTGTGACTTTTCTCATAAAACTAAAGCTTTTGTACTACAAATCAAAAATTTCCTGTATAATCTCAAATGGAAAAAAGTTCCAAAAGGCAAAAATTATGGTAAAATTGCAAAATTTGAAAGATCAAACCTTCATATTGTACAATTACAAACGTCACAACTTTCTGAATTTTTAAATTCCCTTTTTTTCTTTTTTGTTGGAAAATAGCTTTTTCTCAACATTACAACATCCGTAAAATAGAAGTTTTTGTATAATTTAAAAATTTGTCCTAAAATAAAAAAAAAAAAATTAAATAAAAAAGTGTATTTTTAAAAAAGGGAATTTGAGTGCTGAAGCATTATTTGAACTCTTTATTTCAGCATTGTAGGGTAAGGGTGACCTCTCTTTGTATGATTAGAGAGCAAAGGGCCCTGACTTCATAACTCCATGTCTTGGTTTCTCCTATAATTTATTATCTGTGCGTTTGTATTGAATGTTCTCTGTTACAATAGACTGTCAGGGTCTTTCAATGCAGCTTTACAACTCGTATTCATCACCGCGTGCTCCTTTTGTCTCTGTGACGCAATAGTGTACTTTGTTTTTCAGGAGTAGGCTGAGCAGCTGCTGGAACCTCTGGTGAGTCGTCCACCTCATTAGCAATGTTACGTAACCACAAAGCAAAATCACTTTCAGAACTTTTCTTTGTCACTGATCTTGAAATAGTCTCTGGTGTAATTTCTAGATAATTCTCACACAAATGTCCACATCGGCATTGTGGGTTTTTGCAGATAGTGGGTTCTTGGAGTGTGTTATTAATTGGTTTTAAAAAATGAACAATGACTTAATCCCATTCACAGAAGTCATGCTCATGAATCTTTGTTGCATAAAGGATGCATAAATTGCTGATCTTTAATGCTTCTACAGCTTTAACAGAGTCTCACTGTGCTGAATGGAGTTTAGTGGAGTTACTGAGGAAATGAGCACACCTGCCTGCACGAGGCTTCATAGATGATGGTAGCAAATATTCAAGCGAGAACTTTGAAGGCTGAAGGGTTCCATGTGAACAGCAGTTGAACATGGTTCATTGGGTCCCAAATGTGGGGCGATGGCTTAATCCACCTCCAGCCAATCAAAAGGGAGTCAGGTTCAGCTCCCCGATCCAGGAGAGCCCGCTCATCAGGGTCCATATTCATTGGTCCGTCTGTGCCTCGAGTAAGGAACACCCTTTTGAGTTAATTGATGTAAACATTTAGGATAGAGAGGACAGATGGTTTGAAAAAGGAAGTTAAAAAATGCCATTAATGTCAAACATGAAAAAGGCAGATTTCAGCTACGATGCAGCCTTACAGCTTCTACCAAAACAGTTTCACAACCATTCACACCTTCATTTATGAAACCGAAACCAGATAAATGACTTACAGTGGACAAAAGACTCTTTTAATGACCATAGAAGTGTGATGGGAGGCTCGCTGATT
Organism: Arrhamphus sclerolepis; assembly: GCA_037176975.1. Classification (NCBI taxonomy): domain Eukaryota; kingdom Metazoa; phylum Chordata; class Actinopteri; order Beloniformes; family Hemiramphidae; genus Arrhamphus; species Arrhamphus sclerolepis. The sequence continues at coordinate 3,925 of JBAMYA010113596.1, forward strand.
TACATACGAGCACTTCACAGCTCGCAAACGAAAGACTCCCCACCAATCAGTTTGAATAAACAAAGTCTTCTGGATGGAAGGTTAAAAAAATATCCAAAAACTTGTGTTACCTTGATTCAAACCTTAAGTATCCAGAAGCATCTAAAGGTGTTTGTTTGTTTTTTGCCTTGTTTGTTTACTTGTTTTCAAGAATTCCTACAGAATCCAGTGTTTTACTTGTGAAGAACTGTGTGAAGGGAAAAGGATATCTGAAAATGAGGAAATCTTGAAAGGGACCATTCTGGTGTCTAAGATTCAAATGACCAGACACAGGAATGTTTGGGAATGGTCACGTCCTTTTGCATACTGTCCATTAGATGGAGCTAAAGGCTTTGTTTTCCCAGTTGAATCCTTGGACTTGTCAGTTAAAATATGCAGAACAGAGAGCAGTGTTGATTTAAGAGAGTTACTTTACAAGACTCTTGATCTCTGAGGCAGAGGAGTGCAGGAGAGTTGGTGAGGCACCACAATACATCTTTACTGGAACAAGTACTCTTGTTAAGTGGACTTGTATGACCTCACAGTCAGATTTAATCATGAGAAATTCAGTGAAGCAACAGTATTTTTTCTCTTACAAATGTCAACCTTCGTGGCCTTTCATGCTTTTTAAAGTGTTCCTAATGAAGGCCCTGCAGCAGAACTGAAATCTCCTGTATCATTTGTCATAGCAGTCCTAATAACAGGGAAGCTCCTGCTTGTTATTAGATATTTGCGAGAACTTTGTTGTCTTGAGATGAAACCCCAGAAACCAGGAGAAGCGTGCTCAGATGCACGTACTCGGTTGCAGAGAAACCCCATCCTCTCACCGCTGTACGCTGAGACGGGAGGGGGGTGGAGGGGAGAGGTGTGATGTAGTGATAACTGGGGTTGCTGCTTTTTTTTTTTTTTTTTTTGGCAGGTGACCCCTGACATTTTAGCCCCTCCCACTTCTCCATGCAACCTTCAAGCATGCTGCGAGAATCAACAAGGGATTCTGGGAAAGACAGGAGGAGGAAACATAAACAACATCTGTGTGGATTTGTGTGAGGCGCAGTGAGGAGAGCACATATCCAGGTGCTAGATTTAAAAGTTATTTAGAGTTTGTTTTCACTTGAGATTAATTTTAGATCAGATTAAACATCGGCCCCAACTTCAGTTGTGTTGTGTGTTTATAAAATCAGCTGTATATTAAAAATGCAGTCATTTCTTTCCATTGTCTCCGCTTAGATGCCTGCCCTGGGGTTTCACACGTTCACAGCTCAGTGAACTAATGCGATCGATAAAATAAAAGAATTCGATTATTCCGGTTACTCAAGGCCGGATTTGAATAGGTGGAAGAACATTGCTCATATTGCTTTGCTGCTGACCTGATATAGTTCAGGTTATAACTGCTTCCAGCTATCATACCTGAAGGAACTGATCTTCTCTTTACTCGGAAGTGTCAAGGTTGGGCATCGAAATCAAAAACCACCTGCCCAGTTTTTTGTAATTCCTCCCATCGTGCTGCCAAAACCGTTCTGCCCCCGTGAGATTTGGATTCTGCAAGATTTTTCTGCAGCTGTTGTCCCTTTGCAGCCCTCAGTAGCACGTCCTTTTAAAAGTGTGGCTTTTATAGACATGACTTGTTTCCAATCATGTGGGTCTGAAAGCTGGGGGGGGGGCTGGAATTTAAGCTTCTCATTGTGTTCCTCGCGGCATTACTGATTAGTTGTTGTCATATATCTGGACTCCTGATTCTGACAGGCCACAGCAGGGGTTGTCGGGATGTCGGGGCTGAAAGAAATGTCAGGGCCAAGAGTTAAATTATACAGAAAAAACAAGAAAAAGTGGTAAAGATCACTGCTGTTCAAAGCAAAAGTATTTGTGTGCGTAATGAGATGTTGTCACTAAAGGAAAGGAAGATATGAGGAAGAAGCATGTGCAGAATAGCATTAAAAAGTTAGTATTAAGAAGCCTGACAAACTAGCAATTTAATCTTTTTAACCTGATTGAAACATATGTAATGAAAATAATGCAAAAGTACCCTTAAGCAGTGTACAATAATGTAACAAAAGACAGTTTTGAACTTTTTCCTTGACTCTTGTACCTTTTGAAGTTTCAAGGAAACACGTTTAAACCCGCTGATGTAACACGACGCCGTCTGACCTTTACTACCAACAAGCTGTGCATCCATATATTCTCTCTGCACCCTGACATATTTCTTCATTTGATGATTGTTTGCAGTTAATCAGAGTTTGCTCCTGGAGACTCGGGTCACCGGGGCACAGGGCTGATATCTCAGGGCCTCTGAATTTGTGTTTGTATTGTGTGTAAACCCAAACCTGTATTTTGCGTTCTGCTGCGCAGCGCAGATACGCTCTCGATCCGGGATTTGGCCTTTAAGCCCATCCATATTGTGTTTGTTTTAATAATGCGAGTCAGATGTTATGTTGGATAAATATTACATGAGTTTTCATGATGAGAAGCAGATGTGGAGACGTGTGAAAGAAAAGCTCCCTGATGAGAAAACAGACACGCAGTCACAGCTGACGGCGGCCAGAAGGGCGCTGTGCTGTACGGGGCTGTATGGACCAGCCAGTTTCCATGTTTAACACGTGTCATCAGACCTTCTTTTGAATCTTCCTAAAGTTTTCATTTTGTCGCATATTTATTGGTTACCTCCTCATGGATCGTTTGGAAGATGTTTTACGAATGTTGAAATGAACTTTCTGGAGTTAAAACAACCTGAGGCCGGTTATTTGATGGCAAGGAGTTTCAACACAGGATATGCATGAGCAGCAAAATGGCAACTCATGTTAGCACTTCAGGCAGTTGACCCACGTCAAAATGAATAGCTCTTCTGTCCCTCTGATGAGACTTAAAATGTTAACGTCATGCCCCTCTCGGCTCCCTGGGGGTCTTTCTGTTGATCTGTCACATTCATTCCCACTTCGCGTTTTATTTTGCTGCTCACATTTCAGGATGCTTCACTTCCCACCTCGTGCGATCACCTGACCCTCCCTGACGTGCTCCACCCAGAGTATTTAAGCACACCTCACCGCATCTGTCCTCACTTTAATCTGAGTTGTGCATGTGAGTCCATCTTCTGGTGCTAGCATAACAGCTACACGGGCCAAACCTGGCCCATGAGAGCGTGCAAAGACAATCACAAACCTATAAGTAGAAGATTTGTGAGGAAATTTCAGTGCAAGTGCACATTTGTTTCATTACTGACATCAGAAAGTGGAATAGCTTTTGATTTATCTCAAAAAGTCATGATTTAGCAAACATTTTCATAAGATTTTCCAGCAAAAAAAGAATAATAATAATTTTTAATTAATTTCTAATTTTTTATCAAAACTCATTTTTTCCTTTGGGAGTTAAAATTGTACAAAATGTGCTGTTTTAGAACTTGTAATTTTATGTCAAAATGTTGCAAAAAGTTGATATTTTCCAACAAAAAAAAAAGTGATTTCAAGTTAAAATGTCAAAATTGTGCAAAGTTTTAAATTTTACACCAAAATTTGAAAAAAAAAAAAAATTTCAGTTTGCGATTTAGTAGAAAGTTAATTTTCATGAAAGAAAAAAGATGTGATGTTGCAAAAATCGACATTTCACAACAAAATTTGCTCTTTGTTTTTCAACAAAAAAGTTCAGTTTTTAGAAACTAAGAATGACCGGCCCTTTAATGGTAACCATGGTGATGATGTGGCCTGGAATGGAATAGTTTGATGCCTCTGACTTAAGCAACTGTGTGGATAGCATCCCCACAGACTGACTAAGGACACTTTTAACTTCCTAAGTGTTCAGAAAGTGTACACTATAAAATAATTTGTTTATAGCAAATCTAAGATTCTTCATTTTGAGGATGGAGATTGACTATTAAATGTCCGTCTCTTTATTATATCCAATCCTTCATTTCCAAGAACCTTGAAAATGAAATGCAGTACTTAATCACATCCATCGCTGCCACATGGCAGTAATCCCTTGAGGTTGCAGTGTGCCTGTCAATATATTTAGCTTGATTTTAATCAAATGAAAACTTCCACATCCCGTCTCTTACGTCGTCGCTAGCCCTTATTTGCCCTCTGTCATAAACAGGCAAAGAAATATTTAGATTTAAAATCAAAGTCATTATCCAAACATTGAAACCTGACCATTATAAATGAAAAACCTCACCCTTCAGTCGTGTGCCGCTACATTTGACATTATTGTAAGTAGTTGTACTTTGCTGATAGCAGCTCATTGACACTTTACAGCAGGTCTGTGAAGTGTTATTTGTGGCCGTCAGCTCTCTGGATGCAGCTGAGATGAGTGATTTGCAGCACACTGACGTTTGCACTCGAGTCACGTAATGTACAAACAAAAGGGCTTTAGTGGCAGATGTGCATGTAAATTACATACAATCACACGCACACATGCACGCGCTCTGTCGTGTTATGACAGATGTGAGTAGATGCCGTCACACCACTGGGTTGCCGCTGGCAACCATCTGCTACACACTCTGACCATTTACTTTGTTTGATCTGTTTTATTTGGCTCTCGTGCACTCTCACTTCCTCTGACATGCTTTTGCCTTTGATACCACGAGCCTTTGGTGGATTTAGTCTCAACATGTCACAATGAAGTCGTATACAGCATGCAGCTTCTGTGTGTTTTTTTGTAAATTTTGAAGCTGCTTTGGGATGGGGGCGTGTGCTGTGTGTCTGAGAAGCAACCTCAGCACATGTCAATCATGTACTGATGAACTCTCACAGCTGCTCAGTGTGTGAAGCTCATGTGGTTAGTTGGCCTTAATAAACTAATGCATCTAATTAGTGGGTGATTATCTACTAAGGGAGAGAGAAAAATGACTGCTGCAGTATGTGTTTGTGTGTTGAAATAACCACATATGCATGCAAATAAGGATTTTGTTGTTTTAAAGATGAAGTTGGTTTCCATAATTAGGTCAATCAGCCTTTTTGTCAGGATTCATCTTGAATTGAACAGAAGCTTCAGTCAATGGAAAATAAATGTTGTAGAAGACGTACCCTGGTCTTAAAAAAAAGAAGAAAAAAGCTGATGTGATTTCCCAAGGTTGTATTGAAATATTTGGGACGTATTTTGTTTAGGATATATCCATTTGACCCTGCTCACGTTGAAGATTGGATGACTGTTATCACATCTGGCCTCCAGTCGTGGAATAAACAGGGATGTTTGAAGAACCAGTATGTTTAGATATAAATAGTAAAGTTACGCCTTCTTGCATATTTGGTTCGCCTCTTTTAGTTGCCTTTTTTCAACAAGCCACAACTGATGCTCCATGTTTTAATTTAGAGCATGCAGAGCTATAAAATGAGGAAAATATGCTACTTTATTTGTTGCTCAAAGCAAAACTGATAGATTTTTAGCTTCAGTATAAGTAAACTGAGTATCCGCTTCTAACCTATTTAACAACTAACAAAAAGTGAGACAGATACATATTTAAAACAAAAAAAGTTATTTGAAGTGCACATCCTGGTGCCGGGGCCTCTGTTGCCTTGGCTACTGTCAGAATCTTTTCCTAGATTTGTTGTTCTTTGTTTGGAAAGGAGAAAGTTCTCACACAGATGAATAATTTGCGATATGCATCACATCGCAGACACACCCCTCTAGCAGAAAGAGATATAGCGCAAACAAACAATTTATACAGAAATGTGTGTCACTAAGTGGGGAGGAGCCGTGGTTTAGACTTGACTCTCCCATTGGCCGGTCTGGTCCCTGCAGCTCGTCGGTCCACGTCATCTTATTCTGGTCCAATCCTCCGCCATCACTTCCTGAAAGAGAATAAAACTACAACCCCCACCTTCCATCCAGCTTTACCTGGCCTCCCCGCATGTTTTTGGCCATGCACTGAAGATAGTCCGTTGTTTCGAACACGTGTTGCAACCAAGCACAACGACACTTATTTGTTTTTGCTACATTTGCACATTTCTGATACAAAGTGAAGATACAAAAATACATTCTAGTGAATCTACAAGGAAAAGTAATAAAGAATCAATATATAACAGGTCAATAACCAAAAACAATGTGATACAAACATGAAATTCAATAAAAAAAATAGCAGTAAAATGTACTGAGGCTACAGTCCTCCTGCAGCGGTTGCAGGTTCAGTTCCCGACCTGCAACCCTTTGCTTCATGTCCATTATTTCTCTGTTCTATTTTCTGTGTTCAGTCTGAATAAAGGCCATATCAAGAAAGAAAGAGATAAAAAAAACAATGGCAAAATAATAAACAGAAAACAATATGGGATTTGGAAAATAAAAGATAATGAACAATGACAAAATGATACAGAAGACAGGATGAGATCTGAAAAGCAAAAGTCAAATGATGGACAGATAAACTTTACATTCCAACACCACCAGTTTGTGAGTGAGTGCGTGCCATGTGTCATCTGTACAGCTGTCAAAGAGAAAAATTCATCTTTTATCACTTTTCTTCTGTAGGTATATCCAGCTCTGGTTTCTGACTCCTACATGGTTGTTTTACTGTATAAATCCAAACTTGTGAAGTTCATCATGTTGGTTGCACCCACTTGCTAATTCAGAGGTGTTTGTCAACATTGTAAATCAATAAATAAATAAATAATAGGTGTCCCACACATTTCAAACTCCCACTGACGTTGCTGTTCATCACCTGTTCTACTTGTGCTGTATCCTTTTGAAAGTTTTCAATTTTGAATCCACAGATTGCAGCTGAGTTGGATTTAGGGTTTTCTTAAAGCTCGGACCAATATGAATTATGGTTTAGTGCCGTAAAGCGATATGTAGTTGTCACAGTTTTTCTTGTACAATCACAAATTTTAATTAATTAATTTTTTTGTAAAAATGCAAATTTTTCAAGATCAAGATTTTTTTTTTTTTTTTTTTTTAACAACCAAAAGTTTTTACTGTACAATCACAAATATCACAAAATTGTGACTTTTTCACTTAAATTTGTAGGAAAATATAAACTTTTTGGAACATTTTGACATAAAATCACAACAGTGATAATTTCAACTGTTATAAAATCAATATTTACATTTTAAAAAAAAGTTGATTTGAAAGAAAATTAGCAACTTTTGTTGTAAAATCTTTTGCTAAATAATGATTTTTTTCATATAAACCAGCAGCTGGGAACGGTCTCCACCACAGTGATTCAGACTTTTGGGACAACATGTCACATTTTCACCGCGAGGGACATTGAGCTCTTGATCTTATTTATTTTGTAATAAATTCTTGTCCATGAAGGTCTTGAGAATCGCTCTTAATCTGGCCCGTTCCACAGGACCAGTTTTCCTTGGGAGACCCTCCCAGATAGCATACCTCCTAGGATCACTTGGGAACACAAAAATCCCGACCACGATAAGGTGGCGATTCCAGAGGAAGAGATAACTGGCGTATAACAGCTTAATCCCTTATCTTTGTTTCATGCAGCCAGCTTCAGTCCAACAGAGAAAACCAACCATGCACCTTCATTCCTGAACATAATTTAGGATTTTCAATCAACCGAGCAACCTTTGTGGATTTGGGGGAAGCTGGAGAGAACCCAGACACAGATAATTTCTGCCGTGAGGTGGCAGTTCTGCCTCGACTTTTTAATTTGTTCTCTTGGAGAAGTAACTGCTGTGTTTGCACCAACTTGCTGGTGGGAAAGCAGTATGCTAGTTTTAGATATTGATAGGTGAATTTGGGAAGATTCAGTTTTGTAATTTCCATAAAATGTATTTTACTTCATAGATATTTGCAATGGGACTGGTTCAAGGGGGACCCCTGTCTTTCGCTTTTCTTTCGCATTTTCAACCTTTTCATCTCTTCTTTTCCCGAAAAATGAAGGGAGGTAATTATTGTGTGAACGTCTTGCTCAGTATACATGACTCTTTCTCGATGATGATTGTCATCATCATCGTTCTGAGCGGTACGCCTGGGAAAACATGTCCTTTCAGCAGAGAAAAAAAAAACAGAAAGAAAAGAACTATCATCCACCATGACAGGAACTGGTAACATGTCATGCTCTCTTTCCATTTACCTTAAAATAATCTTATACCTCTTCTGCTGTCTAATTGCACACTGTCCCTTATTACCCGATATTCTGGTGGAAAAGCTGCAAACGTAGAAGCAAAAGCTTTTCATCTGGCTTTCAAAAAAAAATCTGTTTTAGATGTGTAATTACGGACTACACAGAATGCAGCAACAAAATTTAAAATGCATGAAGACAGAAACATACAGCTGTGGTTATGTAACGGCAGGTAGGAGCGCTTCTTCATCAGCGTGATATCAGTCTCGTTGCTTGGGAAACATCAGCTGTCCCTGATGCACACTGCATTAGAAAAGTGATGGAACACAAACACCATCATTTTTTACTTATTTATTTTACCTTTAATTCACATCAGGGTCTGTTTAGCGTTGTGGTTACAAAGGTGATTGTTTCCTTTAAACGTGGGTTAGAGGTGTGGTAGTTTTACTTCACTGAATGACATGAACCGGCAAGTTGTTTCTGTGGGATTTGAAGCTGAAAAGAGAAGGAATAACTTCCTAATGACTTACTAATTCCTGATTAAACTTTCACTAATCTCCATCAAATATCTTAAGCCTAAGTTAGAGACAAATGACGGGGAACAAAAGTCTGCATTTAAGGTTTTGGAGTGACATTACTCCTGGTATGGGACTAAATACATGTTTTACTTTCTGGTCTGCTCCTAATTTTTCCACATGAGCTGAAAAACACCTGGATGACTCAGCAGAAATTTAGAAGAGATCACTGCAAGAATGGGAGTTGCACTTTCTGGTCAGATGCTTTTATTTCTCCACTAAAACAGAGCAAAAAGAGTTAAAATTAGTGTGTTAATTAAAAAAAAAAGTCCCTTCATAATAATGGAAAAAGACAGCAAAATGTTTAAATTTCATTTGAAGGACTACTTCCTTGTTTTTTGGAGGCATCGTCGAGCTCTTGCAGTCTCTTTTATCAGTAAAGAACAGTCAAAGTAGCTTTGCGCTGCTCTCCCAGTCATCCCTTGCAGCAACTGCGTATTACAGCTTTACAGCCATAAACAGTGTCGTAAATGTGACTAAACCACCACGCTAAATCGCAAAAGCTCCTATGTGCTGCTTTAAACCTCCTGCTTCAATTAAGTTAATTGAAACATGCAAAAATTGCCGTGCTTTTATTGAAATTCGATCATCTTTGTGACTGCTTCTGCTGTTGTTGTCACCCAACTGGCCTGAAGTTTGCACAGATCATCCATGAAATGTTAAGGATAATGTAGCACAGTAGCCTAGCAACAACAGTTCCAGACACAACTGAGATATGTGAAGAACATGCCCAAAATGATTTACCTACCAGTTTCATGTTGTGCAATGTGACTTGAAAGTTCGTCCAATCGTGTGAATCCGACATAAGACATGCAGGACTGGAATTGGACACCCCTGCTTTAACAGAGCAATAATAATGCAGTAATCAAATAACAATAACCAAAGTATTAAAAACACACCATGAAGCTGAAAGTTTTAGCTACCTTAATATTTGCTCCTACAGGAAATTTGCTACTTAATAATTTTTATAAATGACTCTTTTTTAAATATACACGATTTTTTTTTTTTTTAATCAGTTCATCTGACTCTCATATTTATTTGGTTTACAAATGTGAAAATGGTGTAATAACGTAGATCTAACAGGCTTAGTTATTTGGTCCTGCATGCAAGGATAAAGGCTGTGGATCTTCTTCAGTTTAACTTCAGAGCTTAAAAACAAACTGTCAGATGTTTTATTATATAAAAATCTCCCCAAGAATTTTTCATTTTTATTTCCTCACCTACGTTTATCCAAAGTACAGGTCTCTGTAACTTTAAGAGAGATGAGTATAGGATTTTTTTCGTGCTGGTTATCCATGTGTATGTTGAATGTATCTTGTACATATGAATGAGACGTTATTGGGGCCATCATTTTCTGCCAGTTTACAAGACTGTTACGTAACTCCCCGCACGTGTGTGCTATATTAAAACTGAGTCAACTCAATGATTCATGCACATATGGAGAGCTGAATGGCAGAAAGTCAGTGCTGGGAATCAAATGTTACGCAACCCAGTGCATGTGTGGTTGATGGCATAAACGAGGCAAAAGATTAGAAAAAAAATCTCTCATTCAGTGACTTTTCTTTTTTTTTCTTGTATGAGTCGATGCATGATTCTGTGTTCGCGTGAGTGCATGCATGATGAGCAGATTGCTTGCAGAGAAATGTCAGCTGCCCACGCCATACAACATGCTGCGCCTTTTGCTGTGTGTGTGCATGTGTTGACTCTGTGTGTGTGTGTTTGTGTGCGCTTCATTCACAAGGGGTGTGTAGAAGGATGACAGGCAGACAAACTGATGTGAGGAGAGCTAGGCGGGGAGGAGAGAGGAGGAAAAAAAATCAATGCGTAATGTCACAAGATGTACTTTCTTCACATTCAACTGATGCTGTATTATAAATTATGTCAGACACTGATTTATTCCATGTTAAAACTTCCCCAAAACTCAGATAGAAGTGCTGTTGCCTTCCTCATGTAACAATGATGATAATAATAATAATAATAATAATAATAAACAAATTCCAATTGTTCCTGTGAGGTGAAAATCCTGCTTTGATCAGACTGAAAGAAAAATGAGGCTTTACCAATACAGCTGGCCTGCAGCAGCCTGTAATCCACCAATACATTCGTGTTTTTTCAGGCCAGGTGAAGGGGATTAAAATAGGTTTATGCAGTAAACATATTATTATTTCTTCAGTACAAAAGGATTTATTGATTGCTCTTAATATTTAAAAAAAATATAGTGTTGGAAAGGTGTCCTAATTAATTGGAAAAAGAGTTTCATGGGGTTATAAATCAGGCCTCAGTGTTTCTGTAACGTAGTGTAAATGCAACTATAAATGGAAAATAAACTGTTCATATTGTAAAAGAATGAATGATTTAGAAGGATTTGAAGCAACAAAATGGGTAACTGCTCATATCCAGACATTAATCTGTGAATGGACAGATGGGACAGGAAGGTGGCAGATAGAAAGTGGAACTCCGTCTGATGGCAGGTGCCGATGACATCATGTTGCTTTGTAGCTCTTTTTCACTGATCTCACTAATGTCCTTAAAACCTACACACACACTCACACAAATTTGTTCACACCCTTTTGGCACGACGCGTCGCTTGTATGTGTGTCATGGCTGCATGCTGTATTGGAGTGGTTATTTTGGTATATTGGTAGTAGATTGTTGTCATGGCAACTTAGGAATAAGGTTAAAATGGCAAATTTGTGTCTGGAAGTTGTGTGTGTGTGTGTGTTTCACCCTTTTCTAGATTTCATCTTTGGAGTGTATTCCTCTGTCCTTATTGGAGTCATAGAAAAGTGAAAAAAGAGCGTTGGGTCAAGACTGACAATCCTAGATATTAATAATGCACATTGTGGCAGGCCTCATCCCTCTTTATATGGTGATATAGTAATTCCTTTTTGAAGAAGCTAAGATAGCCCCCCCCAGCCGTAGAAATAAACTCACACTCCTCTGTACATGTTATGTGCCTGCTTCTTTCTTGTTTTGTTTTCCTCCATGCTCATGCTGTTTCATGTGTCTGTGACCAGTAGAATGATCCAGCTGGGCTGCAAGAGGAATCTGGATCTAAACTGAAGCTTTTCTGCACCAGAAGCTCAGAGGGGATCTGGAATAATTTTACTCTGCAGACAGCCTCATATTGGCCCCATGAGGCTCCTGTTGCAAATCCGTTTCTATTCCTGTGTTTGTGTGTGTGTGTGTGTGTGTGTGTGTGTGTGTTGGAGGGATGCATCTGCTCTCTCCATGTTGATGTCCCCCAAGGTCCCATTCAGAGATATCCTCTTCGTCTTCTCCTCTTGTTAACAGACATCAGCGATAAGAGAAGCATTAATGTGTGACTCTCCCATCAGCTTGTGTTTATGTCCATATTCATTTGATGAAAATGATCTTGTTTCATTAAGATAAAAATGCTAGTTTTAGATTACATTCTTTGAATCTCCATGATCCCCCATGAGTTTTTTTTTTTTTTAATTTGGTGACAAACATCCCATTTATACACACACAGACAAAAAACCCACCAAAAATTAGTTGTTTAACTGAGCTCTGAGAAAAAGGATTTAAAAAAGAGGTGCCATGTTGCCATTTCATATTCGTGTAATTATATCTGAATGTGTAATAGTTCTGACATTCAAACTAGAAACACATCTACACATCTTGTTAACTGCCAACGCTAATGTTTAGCTGTGGAAAAGTGGTTACGCAGTTAAGATTTTTGTTTGTGTTCAACCGCAGTGTTGAATTGTGTGTAGAATAATTCACATATCCTGTGCAAAACATTTGGAAGTTGTTTTGTACGATCTTTCCCCATTATTTTTGTTGGCAGAAGACAGCAGTCCGCTTTTATACTTTCACAGATTGGTGTAACCCACATCTGCCAACCGGACAGAACTAGCTTATACACTTCTGCTTCCAGAACTGTGGGATTTGTAGTTCTCTTTCTCTCTTTACAACGTATTGATAATGGCCTCTTGAGTGTAAGATGTTGCGGTAAATGAGAAAAATTGCAACCCTCCACATATATTGCAGACTTTGGTTGAATTTGCTGAATTACCGCAAAATTCCTTGAGGGGACTGATTTGGTAGATGCTTCAAAGCGACTTACAACAGAGGAAATATAATTAAGCCACAGTAACGTAGTAAATTACAAAGTGCAGTTAAATCAGCACTGAGGTGAGTGCTTAATACAAATCAGTGCAGCTAAGACAAGATTCAAGTTACAGCTGACAACAAAAGTTATGCTTGGAAGAGGAGAGTTTTCAAGGGCTTATTGAATGTAGAGAGCAATGACACTGCTCATGTAGGTAGCTTGTTCCACCATTGAGGAACCATGTGGAGAAAAGTCTCGACTGAGATGTCCTTGTGTAAAGAAAGGGCACAACACGCGAGAAGGGGTGTAAGCCTTTAAAACTGAGGTCATATAAGCAGATGTGGACCCCACAAGCTCCTTGCAACTTATGGTCAAAGGAGGCTGTTCAAGTAAAATCTCTTAGAATACAGTCAAAAGGGATATAATGTTAAAAGTAGAATATAAAACTTAAAATATAAATATAAAAATGAAGGCTACCGTGCTGAAGGAGGTAGTTGTGTTTGTTGGGGAGATTTATGGGAGAGCGTCCATGACTATGATGGTTTGAGTCCATGGTTTTTGCCATTCTGATGGCCCAGTGGAAAAAGCTATTAGTCAGTCTTTTTGTGTGCAATGAGACTGACCTGTAGCGACTTCCGGTGGGTAGCAGGTCAAACAGGAGGCGTACTAGGTGTGTGGGGTCTCCCAACATGGCCTTGATCACTCCAGGTGCTTCATGACTACAGGTGTCAGGGAGATCAGATTTCTTGGGGATGGGGACAATGGTGGAGGCCTTCAGACACTGAGGACGGTGGCATGTGTCAGGGAGAGATTGAAAAGTTTTGTGAGCAGCCCTGCGAGTTGGTCTGCATATGCTTTGATCATTGTCCCAGGGATACCGTCAGAAGCAGCAGCTTTTCTTGGGTTCACTGCTCTCAGGTTTTTACCTGCCTCATGATCCTGGAGGAAGAGAGGGCTGGGTGCTGGAACCAGGGAAAGGCTGTGGATGATGGTGTGAGATGGTGGCCTCAAACCAGGCAAAGAAGCTGTTTAGCTCCTCTGCTAGTGCACTGTTGCTCCTGGAGGATGTCGGAGGAGGGCGGCCTTGTAGTTGGTTAAGGCCTGGATGCCCTTCCACATCTGGCGTGGGTTATTGTCCCTCCATTTTCCACTTATAGGAGCCCCTGGCCTGTTTGATGCCCCCACTCAGCTCGGCTCAGATCCGGCTCAGCTGTTGCAGAGAGTCCTGTTCTGAAAGCCAAGTTGCGACCTCTGATCAGAGTCTGGGCTGTGTTTGTCATCCAGGGTTTTCTGTTTGGGAAAACCACAATGTGTCTTTCCTCTGTGACATATTCTACACAGCATTTTATGTAGAAGAGGACAGCCACCATGTGTGTGTCCAGGTCATGATGTTCAAAAACACAGCTGGAGGAGGCTTTGATGTTCTGTGTGGCTGGTTTTGTTTGCCTCTGGGCTGGGAAGAGGAGCAGAGAATGGTGATATGATTGTCCGATATCGGGGAGAGGAGACGCTCTGTAGCCATGTTTAATGTTAGAAGGTTGGGTGTCACAGAAGGATGACTGGTCAATTACATGCAGAGATTGTGGAGTCATCTGGTGGGAAGGACAGAAAGAACTGTTTATCATCTCCGTAACAGTAATGTGAGAAGCAATGCAATTGAATAATGTAGTCCAGAGAGGTGGTGTATATGGCAAAGAAGGGGTCTAAGCGCTGAGCCTTGAGGCACCCCTGTGGAAAGATGGTGAAATTAAGACATTTTTCCTAGCCACAACACCCTGATTGCTAGTTGTTCTGGTTCTAAGAAATCTACCTGAATGAGATTAAAAGGTAGAAATGTCTAGTTCTTAAATGTTTCAGTATTAACTAAAGCACACAATGCAGATGATGAAAATTGAGCTACACTATATCGCCAAAGTATTCACTCACCCATCCAAATAAAATCACTTCCATGGTCACAGGTGTATAAAATCAAGTCCCTAGAACTGTTTCTACAAACATTAGTAAAAGAATGGGCAACTCTTAGGACCTCAGTAAATTCCAGCGTGGAACTGTGATAGACACCTGTGCAAGTCCAGTGGTGAAATTTCATCGCTCCTAAATATTCCAGTGAACTGTCAGTGGGATTAGAACAAAGTGGAAGTGATTGGGAACAACAACAACTCAGCTACCAAGTGGTAGGACACGTAAACTGACGGAGCGGGGTCAGTGGATGATGAGGTCATAGTGCGCACAGATCACCAACTTCCAGCAGAGTCAATCTCTACAGACCTTCAAACTTCATGTGGCCCTCAGATTAGCTCAAGAGCAGTGCGTAGAGAGCTTCATGGAATGGGTTTCCATGGCGATCAGCTCCATCCAAGCCAGACATCACCAAGTGCAATGCAAAGCATTGGATGCAGTGATGTAAAGCAGCCACCACTGGACTCTGGAGCAGTGGAGAC
>JBAMYA010113607.1:0-19026 GCA_037176975.1 Arrhamphus sclerolepis
AAGCAGCAGAAACATAAATGCTCCACGTCAATACATTCAAGTTCAGTGTCCCAGGTGTGTGTGTGTGTGTGTGTGTGGGGGGGGGTGTTACTGTGAAGGTGAAATTGCAGATAATTGTTTCTTGTTAATGGGATGTAATTCAAGAAAGAGTGGAGTCTCTGTTTTATTTACAGAATTCAAATTTTGACTCATGGTTGAGAACGTATATCATGATTTCATGATGGAAAATATCAAAACTACTGAAAAAATAACATTGGTAATTACCGCTTATTTATCACTTAATTATCAGAAAACAAACCATGAACTCTAACCACTACATGACCATTACTTAATCATTAAGTTGTAGTGTGGGTTTTATGCTAGGTTCATTCTGTACAATTTTGGCTGTCTCAGACAAAAGATGGGTAGTTGTGGGAAAAATGACAGTGGTCGGAAAAAAAGATGAAAGACAGAACCGCCTTGCAACCAAAGATGGACTGCGACAGTGTCGGAAATTTGGAGGAATGGTCTCAAGAGTTTGACGGCCTGTCAGCTAACCAGCCAACAGGAACACACCGTGAAGTAACGTAAACATCAGCGCATCTACGCAGCACAGTAGCCTAGCAACAACATCACCAATTACAACAGAGAAACACGATGAAAAATGTGCGACTGAGACAGAGAAGGTGGACGCTTCTTTTTCTTGATTTTATTTCTTTTCTTATTAAAGTACACAAACACCACTACGGCAACAGCAACTTTCGAGTCGCTGGTGCATTAACACATTAGCAGCAACTTGTTAATGACACGATTACGCTGCATTTAGAGCCTGAAATACACACACTTATTATAGCGTATGTTCAGTCACACAGTGTAGCATGCTGTAAATTAATTATCTAATGATTTCACGCCATGCAGTGTGGCTTGCATCAATCATATAAAAATCAAATTGTACAGCGTGAACCTGACATTAAGTGTAGTAATGTAAGTAACTTACTTAATGGTCAAGTCATCAAAACAAAAAGGGTAACTAATCAGAAATTAAGCACTGGTTAGTTCCTTGTTTGTATCCCGCTAATTAAGCGACAATTAAGCAACATTTTGTGTATTTTATTGTAATGTGTTACCAACTTGGCTTAACCTTCTCATGAGAAGTTATCAAAAAAATAAGTAAATAAATAAAAATAACAGTGCAGTTTCCAATGTTATAAAAGGACTCATGGTAACTGATAGGGTTGGGGAAATTAATTAAAAATAATATAATCTTGCTCATGTCACTTCATTTCAATTATTTCTCTTCCTTGAAATATTCATTTAATGGACATATTTAGTCAAATTGTGTTCTTTTTCTTTTAAATCAAAGATATGCGCTCTTTGAAAAATATTCCTGTTTAAGTAGTCGATCACATTTGCAGCAAAAGCCTTATCAGTAATCCATGAGGGCAAAAGACAAAACGACTATGAAATGATTCATTAATCGCGATCGAGGTAACTTGTCAACTTAATCTTGATATTGATTTGAGGAGATATCGCCCAGCCCAGTAACAGAGGTGACTGAGGTTGGTGGGTCAGTGGTTCCCTCAGCTGCATGTCGTTCCCCTGAACGACATGCAGCTGTTGTGACATGCATGCAGTCACATCACCAGTGTGTGAGTGACTGAGTCTTCTTTGTAAGAATGTGGCTCTGCTTTGTTGAAAAGTGCATGGCTGCCCCTGGAAAAAGGGAGAATGTTACTCCAAAGTCTCTAAAGTGTACTTTTCTACCTTTAAACAGACATCACAGAAGTGTAAATAACCTTTGCCAAGGACACGACTGTAATACAATTCCATATCATCACTAAGTCTGGCTTTTGGGTTTGTTGCTGATAACAGCCTTGATGGGTCTTTTTTGTCTTTTGCCAAGAGCGTACAGAAGCAATTTCTTAAAAAAAAAAAAAAAAGAAAGAAAATCTAGATGGAACACAGTATATATTTGTGGTGCCACTGAGCGTAGAGATTTCTGGCCAAAGTTATCATGAGGCTTTTTTTTCCACTGTTTCCAAGTTTCTAGTAGCATTTGTGAATGCAGCTCCTGATTGACAGATATTTTCCAAAGTAATCCTTCTATCATGTTTGCATCAGCTGGGGTTGCACCCTTGCCCTTTGCTCACTGAAATTCCTCCAGATTCCTTGAATTATTTAATGTAGAAGGAAAAATGTTCAAATCCCTTTCATTTTTTCGACCAGGAATGTTGTTTGTAAATATTAATAATGAATTGTCCCACGTTCACAAACTGGGCATCCTCCGGCTATCTTTGCTCTGCTTTTGTAAGGAAACATTATTATAATCACCTGTGGACCTTACCTTTATTTTAAAGGAAATTTTAAAGGTTTTAAAGGTTTATTGTTTCTTATTATCACTAAATTGCCCTCCTAAGAGCTGCAAAATGCAGCCCTGTCTGAATATATATATATTAATGGTTTGTGCCATAATTTACCATAATTTTTTTTTAAGTCAGTTATAACTGCAATTTGAGCTTGCAGCTGATGGCAGATTCCCATTGTGCATGTGTAAATGTGGCTCAATGGTCAATTTAGAAGCACTAATCAGCCTAATGCACATGTTTTTGAACTGTTAGAGGAAGCTGGAGAACCTCCAGAAAACCCACACAAGCACAAGGGAAAATGCAAAAAAAAAAAAGATCCCCAGCTGGGATTTGGACCAGGAACCTTCTAGCAGCAGTGCTAAACACCAGTGTCACTCACTCTCAGATGATGCAAATGAAAAAAGAATAAGCGACTGATCCAGCTACCTGAGATCTAAGATCAGGTGAAGGACAGGTACCACTGTTCTGAGCAGAACATACTTCAGCTGCCAATACGTCAATGTTCTTCGTCATAGAAATATCTTGCTTTGATGACAAGAGAACTTAAACGGTCTTTGGCTGCAGATGTTCTGTTCCCATTGAAGCTTGGCGATAGAGGTCATGATGGGCATGAGACTGCCACGCTATCTGTTTGTTTAGAATGACAGTTACTTGAAGAATACTGCTGAAAGGTAGCAGAACGGATTCCACACTGTTTCTACCCTAAAACATTTTTTAGAACCTCACCATCTCGCGAGTATTATGGAGGAGTATCACGGCCACTGAAGAAAAAAAAAATTAGAATTCTGACTTTTTTCACAGAATTCTACCTTATTTTCTTCAGTGGCCCTAATACTCTTCTGAAGAGTACAATGTTAAACAACAACAACAACAACAAGAATAATAATATTAATATTAATAATGATAAGAATATACAGAAAAACACTGATCATGTGCAGTCCCACATTGTTCTTCCAATCATTGACATGCTCATGCACATGAAGTATGTGTGTGTTTGTAAGTGTGTGTGTGTGTATCCTTAGTGTATGTAAAAGAATAAACCAGAATGTGGGGTTACAAGTAAATTAGAACATGTTTAATACATGTACTCTATTACATGTTCTGGACTTCTGTATGATTTAATATGGAGACGCTTTTAGTAATATAAACAGAAGAAATCAGACTCTTTTTTTCTTTTCTTTTTTTTGGCTTGATTATTTCTCATGACTGACAATGTTGAGATATTTTGTTGAAAACGATACTGTCAAAATCGTCAATAACCATTGTCTGTGTAAGATTTCCGATTTTAAACCTAAAGGTTAGCTCACTCAACGGCTTCTTGGTGGCTTTACCTGAGGTCAGGGAGTAAATGGAGCCTGAAAGGATGATGGATGAAACTTGGAGGGAATATGAACAAAAATCTATGCGGGGTGTCTCCACCTAGTAGTATTTGTCATTCTGAACTTCCTGACAGGAAGACTTTGCCAGTCATCCAGATGAGTCTTCATTGATTATGTCTGCTATCGTATTTTCATCAAGTTTTGATCCATTCCTGAACATTCGTTCTTCTTTCCTCTCTGCAGCAAATCACCCATTAGTCCATCAAAGTGGGTTTATCCTATTAGAAATATTTTAATGGAGTATTGAAAGTCTTGCAACAAATCAAGATTATGCCCGTAAATGTGTGTATATGTGTTTGTGAAAACGCTGCCTCAGTAAGGCCCCTGAGTGTAATTTAAGTGTGGAATGCATTTCACACCTTGACATGAATAGTAGATTTACCGTGACCAGACCACAACAGCATAAGCCCAAGGCTCGTATAAATCCACAGAAATCGAGACCGTCGTTTGTTAAAGAGCAGATGTGCGGATTCGCAGCTCTTTCCTGTACGTTCGGTGTGAAGCTGAGCTTGTTAAAGAAGGCCGTTCTCTCAGGGAATATATTTATTTAGCAGTGCTTCCTTTGAATAAATGAAAGTGAGAAAATGTCAAATAGTGCCCAAGCACTGCATTTCATTATTAAAATAAGACAGAGAATCCTTTCTCTTTCTTTCTTGTGTCCTTTCTTCTCATCGTGTCTAGGAATTAAGGAACATGGCTGCATAGCTGCAGCAAAGTGGAACATAAACACCATTAAAAGCAGGAAGAGTCTATTTTGGAACGAAACTTGCCTTCCTCGAGGAAATAAAACAGCAGCATTTCTGTTTAGGAACAGCAGACTGATGGAGGAGGAGAATGTTGACTTGTTAGGATATGTGAGCAAATGACGAAAGCTGCTCTTTGACTGAACCTTTCCACAGCAGTCACATGCTTCAGTGTTTTTCCTCAATTAACTTCGAATAAACTCTTTTTAGAGTGAGCGGGTTGCTGCTTGGCATGATAGATGATTTTGTGAGGAGCGGTTTCATTAACTTTCTTAATCACCATCTGGATCTTTGTCAGTGAAACACAGGACCTTTTCCACTAGCCTAATGAAAAACATCCATTGATAGCAACCTGACAGAATGAGGGAAAGTTTTGGTCATTAAACAGAGTGATTGAGAGGATGACATAGTGAGAGCAAGAGGAGAAGAAAGTCATGCTTTAATTAGTGATGGCAAGTTTATGGAAAGGCAGGGGTGTGGGATTTAAATGCAGGATTTTATTACCCCTGTTTTAGCACTCCTGCCAGGGCAAGTCTCAGGTTGTACACAGTGAATACACACACCCATGTCTGCACACACACACACAAACACACACATTCATGGGTAGCAAAATTAGACAAGCAAACACACGAACTTCAACATCTGCTACAAACCTTCACTACTTAGAATAAACTAACAGTGGTCCAAGCGACATGGAGCCAGATGTTTGGGTCAATTCTGTGTTTCATACATCATACATAAATTTTATTATATTTTCTCTTTGCTTCTTTTTGTTTTTTCCTCTGCCAGTTCCTAGTCATCAAGACTTGTGTTTGTTGCTCTTTATTTTACTTTAGCTTCATGACACCTTTCCTTTTACTTTTTAATGTACACTTTTCAGACTTTCCGTGCAGACTTTTCCCCTCCGACTTACTGCACATTTCTCCTATTATTATTATTTTATTGTTTGTAAACACATTTGAATATTCCAGATGGGTTATGTTTTAAATTATATATCTTTTATGCCAGTTTCAGGATGTAACTAGATGAGCTTTGTTTTGTTTTTTGTTGTTTGTTTTTTATCTGGATTTTAATGGCATCCAAAAGTCCTTCAGCCTTAACAGGATGCCTTTTTGAATCAGTTTTCTGAAATGTCGATGGCATGTGTTTAAAAATACAAAAATAAGACTGGTCATCTTATTCTTGTACCGTTTCTATAATTCTGTGGTAAATCTCAGTTCAGTGGGAATCACATCTCATAATAAGAAAACAATTCTCATATTTCTAATTACAATTCCCTTTTCTTTCTTTCTTTTTTTTAAATCCCTGGGGCAGCTAGACGCTGTGAGACTACATGAATTCAAAGCTTTTAATATTGTATTTCTGTTATGCCAACTTCACTCAGTTCGAACGGCCAGCTTCCCCTCAGCTCTCGGGCATCACTGACTATGACATACTAGCAATTTCTATCGCTATTGGGTTCATTTGTCTCTCTGAAATGTCTAGTCTGAGAGACTTTGGCTAATTTATAATTCAATATAGAAAAGCAGGCACCCCTTCTCTGTATCCACCTCCTCATCTTGTCTGAATACTGTTCTTTCTTCCCCGGGCAAGACATGGTATGAAACGAGAAACAAGCTGCTGTTCTCATGTCACAGACTAGAAATGGAGCGTGGCATTTATCCTCTAGTATGTAAATGTTTACGGCAGTTTTTATGCCAGTCGATAGAAGAGGATAATTATTTTTTGAATGTCCGTTTCTATACTGCCGCTGCTTTTCCGTTGCTCTCTGCAGCCTCTCTTCAAATTGCATTGTTCTACATTATCAGCAAAGCATCAAAACACCATTAGTCATTTGTGTCTTCTGTGCTCTGTTCAGAGAAGGATTTCTTCGGTCTATCAGGAATTCAGTATCTCCTTGATGCTCCGCTGTCAGTCACCTGTCAGACTACAGCAGCATACAGGAGCTGCAGCAGAGACATTCCATTGCTTCAAGTCTTAAAAATCAACCCTTTGCTTCTCATCCTTTCAAAAGTGTCATAACTTTTCTTGCATTTGATCGGGACACTATGGAGATTGTGACCCATCACTTTCCAAAGCTCCAACATTATTCTTCCTACAATGACATGTGAGGAGAAAAGGCAGTTTTGGTTGTTGGTTGAGAAGGTTATTGTTACATATTTGGTCTTTGGTTTCTTCATATATTGCAAAACTAAATAGTCAACCAAAGAGAAGAGCACTCCACATTCCTTAATTGTTCTCACATGTATTTGCTTAATGTTACTTTGCCTCTTTTTTTTTTTTTTGCACCACAACAACAGGACATAATTCTTGTTAGTAATGTGATGCAGTTGCTATGGCTGAACTGTTGTCTGGCAACCATAGTGAGCACATAACAGCTCTTTTACCAAAATCGTGCTGCTGCTCTCGCGTCTCCATCCACTCAAAGAAAACAGAGCACAGTTCAAGGAGGACAGACAAACAAATAACATATTATTTGCCGCTCTTTGATCACTTATCTACCCTTGACCCATTTTCAATTTATTATACATCTGTTTCTTTAAAGCACAAGGGAGGCTAAAATTTATTTATTTATTTTTTTTGTATTGTCAAAGACACTAAAAATAAAAGCACAACTTTCATTCTATTTAGTATTTTAATACACTTTTTTATGATGCTCAGCTCCAAGCTTATTGAACAAAAGAACAAAATAAATGTGTTTTTGTATTTTGCTACACTGAAAGAATTTTATAAAGATAATATTCTTAATATTTTTTAGAAAATGCAGCATACTGATAATTATTACATTCAGTTCAACAGTGTAGCTTTTTCATCCTTTTAGTACCCAGTATTTTCCTTTGGAACGATTTTGCTTGAAATCATTTTGGCACCAAGCTTCAATATTTCAACCATTTGTAGTATGGATTAACTGTTTGGCGTTCGCTATTTTCCATTAGATTTTCTTTAAAATACAAGAAATGGGCTCAAAGATTGTGCTATGTTCTTCATTTGCGCAACGAAAAACCTCTTATTTTTGTGTCTGATGGTGCACTGTGATTGGAGTGATTATCATTCACTTACTCCTGTCCTTTAACAAAAAAGGGAAGAAAAAAAAAACCTGAAAGCTATTCAGAATGTGGAAAAACTCGTGTGAATAAAAGCTAGATAAATAAAGACCGCTGCACATACTTTGCTCTAAGCAGGTGTCGTCAGGCTTGTTAACATCTGTCTTGTTATGTTGTCCACTCTGCTGATTCTTTTGCCCCCAGCTGTTTACCACTCTACAATTATAGGCCTAAAGTCAGCTGTGTGTGGGCGAGACACAATGAAATAGGGAGCAAGCATGCCTCAATTTACCCCTCAGTCCTCTGTGGGAAAATTGGACATTGTCAGGATCTGAACAGCCTTTAATATTTTACAAAAATGGAGATAATAGCAGAAAACATTGTTTATTTTTAGCCAATGTTAGAGGAAGGCTGCACGCAAGTGAGTCTCTTGTAATGGTATTTGGCCTCAAGTGATGTTTCTAGAATTTGGAGAGGTCCAAATTTCATTACGTTGTCGTCTTTTATGTGTCACATTAAGGAAACAACTTCATATCCATGACACCTCAGGCTTTGAATGAAGCGGCTGACTCAAAGGAAAAAAACACTGCTGTGAACAATCAGCTCTCGCAAAAGCAATAAACTCCTGATCATTGAGGGATACAGAATAACCCACATGGTGTGTGAATGCGCGTGAGATGGAATGAAAGGAGGTGTTCCACTCCAATGGGCATAAAACCACACATTCTGAACAGGACCAGGCCTTACTTTCGGGCGATGCTGGTGAACAATAACAAACCTTCATGTCAGTGGGTGAGCCGAGCCGGATGAGACAACCCCACAGGCTACCCACAGTCTTTTTGTTCTGAAATTGCTACTTTTTATTATTTCCCCTTTTGATATTGATTTCCTTTCCTCTCTGTTGAACTATTTGGGCCACTGAGCAGGCCTCGGCTTCTTCCTGCTGCTTCCCGTCAACACAGTCTTACAGAGGATACACCTGAACACACACGCACACACACACATGTTCATATGGTGGGTGCACGTACCCACCAGTAGTTCATGATCAAATATATTAGAGCTGACACACACAAGAGAAATGTCCAAAACAATCAATCAATCAATCAACTTTATTCATAAAGCACTTTGAAAATAACACAGGTGGCTATAGTGCTTAAAACACACAAAAAAAACACATTGGAATTATAAACATGTGTTTTTAAAAGCATAAACTAAAACAGTAGAAGCAATAAAACAATAAAAGTTAGGATCTCAAACTAAGCCAAAGAGAAAAAGAAAGTTTTTTGTTATATTTTTTTAGAGGATTTAAAAACAGGAAGTGAGTCGTTCCAACAACATCGGGGCAACAAGTGAGAAATCACCATCACTTCCAAGCTTCCTTTTTGTGTTCAGGACAACTGACAACACCTGATATTTTGACCTGAGGGTTGAAATTGTTCAAAGACTGGTTGTAGAAGGTCATAGCTGTGTGTTCAGGAAGGATCTCCTGCAGCGGGCTGTGTTGCAGCAGATCTGAAGAAGCCTCTGACTGGAGACTCTCAGTTACTGAGGCTACTGCAGCAAGCTGTCGTCATGAGCAAAATCACTGCCTGAAAGAAAATCACAGGTTTTGTGGGAAACATGGAGAGCATTTGAAAGGTTGAAAGTTGAGATTTTAGGGTAGCACTGTTGCCTCCCAGCCAGAAGGTGTGAATCCCTGGTGGGCCTCAAAAGTTGGGCCCTTCCCGTATGGCATTTGCATGTTCTCGTCGTGCGTGTGTGAGGTTTTTTTTTTCTCCTGGTATTCTGACTTCCTTCTGGTCCAAACATGGTGCTAGATTTCAGATAGATGTGAGTGTGCATGACTGGTTGTCTATATGTGGCCCTGCGATGGACCGGCGATCTGTCCAAGATGTTCCCCCTGCTAGGCTCCAGAAGACGCAGTTATAGATAATGGATGAATGGATGGAAATTTTGAGATTCTGATGTAAATTATCAACTTTTCCCTCATGTTTATTGATATAAAAATATATAGTAAATCATTGCTCATGTGTCTTGAAGGGTGTTTTGACATTGCAGCTGGTCTGAATTAATTAATCCTGACAATCATGGCGCTGAAATGTCATTTCATAAAGTGGATTAGATTAACAGTCAAGCAGAAAACACAGAAAAGAATGATTTTCAAAAAAAAAAAAAGAGTTCTGTTAAAACACTCAACAAGGAACAGCTAACATGGACAGTGGGAAAGACTTCCCTCATCCCTGCATCATCGCTCCCTTCAAACATCCTCCCACCCATGTCCCCAGGGGAACTCCAAGGCCTGTCACTAGAACTTCCTTACAGAAGTTATTATGACATCTCAAACTAGGCAAAGTGCTGGCTTTTGATATGAAAATGAATGATGACTGAATTCCCTTTAGCTGGTTTTATTTTCATGCTGCCACCGCAGACTTTGTATAAAAACAGTGCACTCTCCTGAAATGGCACTGCACTTGCGTGCGTGCATGCGTGCGAGAGGGGATGTTTTGTCGTGTTGCCAGTTGGGTGAAAGTAAGCCTCTTGAAACTTCTAAGTAGCCTGAACTTCTTTGTCCTCCCTTGACTTGCACGGCGACAGCTTGCCTTTGAAGACAATCACCCTGAATTAATGGCACAATGGCGAAGTCTTCTGTGTCCTGCTGAGCCGCTTCCTGCTGCTGCTCAGCGTGAACTTACACTGTGTCCTTGTTTGTTGCTCTTGTGTACGTGCACTTCTTTGAGCAGAGTGTGCATGTGAGCCACTGACGTACGCTTCACTTGTGGAAAACGGCGACTTGTTGCACGTCAGAAGTCGGTGTTAGGATCACTGCTTCATTTATGACGCGCCACAAAAAATAAATAGACACGTGTGTTTCTTGCGTGTGGATGTGGAGGAATTTGCATAAGACTGAGGCGGATGTTTATATTTGTATGCTCAAACTGAGGGCTGGAAAATGACCTGTCTCCTATGATTATATTGTGGGTAACTAGAACTGACTAGGTAATTGTAAACTCTATTTAAAAGAATTGTTGTCTGTCTCCCTCTCTTTTTTTCCCTCTCTCTGAGCTTCTTTCTTTCACCTCCTCATCAGCACTCTAGTCAAACAGCCATGTTTTCTTTGTTCACACACTGTTGTTGCAGTTTTGTTTTTTTTGTTTTTAAAAGTAATTTTCCTCCTCCCTGGCCCTGTACAACATCAAGTTCTTTCTCTTTGTGCGTGTGCTACATGTTCCATCCGGCTTCCTCTGCTTTCTGAGGATGTGTGTTGATACGAAATGCTCGCACCACATTGATCCTGTGATGTTGCCCAGATCAATAACACAGAGAATGTCACAGTTTAGCCGGCAAAACAGTGATGAATGATTCTTGCTCACCTTTTACTTGGCGCATGTTGGCATTTCGGGTTTTTTTTCTTCTCCCTCAATCACTTTTCTTTCCCTCTCTGCTCCCACACAGTGGCGTCCATTTCTCCCTGGTCTGAAATATGAAGTGATAGACTCAGCCTACATCTCCCTGTATGCAGGTAAGAGCTCGTCGTTACTGCACATACAGTACATTGCTCTGAAAGATGTTGTGCTAGTATAAATGCGATGATATAATTTTTTAAACTGACTTTAAAGTACTTTTTTATGTTTCGTTTAGTTTGGTTGAGAACGTCCAAAATTAGAAACTGGATATGAGGTCATAAAATAGCATCATTTTGGGTGACATTGATTGGTCTGGCATGCTTCTTTTTTGATGCTCAACAATCTATTCTCTTTGTCTTGAGGAAAAATTGCATAAGTTTTTTTTCTTTTTTTTCACCCCTTGCTCTCATAGGGTACTTGCAGATTTCACTTTCCAAACAGATCATATCATCTTTATCTGGGGCGAAGGAGAATGCTCAGTTTCCTTGATGTTCTGTTCTTCTCTAAGTGTCTTTCGTAGCGAAGATGAAAACACTCGCTCCTGAGTAGATGCTTAACCTTTGTGGCTCCAAGAATAGTAATGTGTCACAAGGATTCAGTATCAGTAACAGGGGAAAATGCCAGCTGCTCAGAAAATGATGTGTGGAGTTGTCATCTTGGGCAGAGCTGCAGTGTACCGTAGATGTATGCCAAATCCTGCCTTCTTGTTTATGACAAGCTATGACAGAGAGAGATGAGGCCTCATACAGCAAATGAGGTCACCTGCTGGATTTGAGCATTACCATCTCATCAAATGTCTCCTTCCACCACCCACCAATTCCTTCTCCTAACTTCATATGTCACACTCTCTCCGTCACTAGTTTTGTCTCCATGCACTCTGGAAAATATTTATTTATGTTTGAGGTTTTTTTTTCTCAGTTTTTGCACAGGAGATACTTATTCTCAGTTTAGTTTTTTAGTTTGACATCTGACTGGCTCTCAGTTTTTATCGTTGTGTTTTCAAGCAGATGAAGCTCATCACTTCATAACTCGAGTTAATAAAATCCTGCACATGCCACAACTTCTTTTGCATCATAATTTTTATTTGTTTGTTTGTTTTTAGAAATGGTTGTCTCAGCAACCAGTGTATAAGAAAAGATGATTTATGTGCTGATTAATGTCAGCGTAATTGTTTTTATTTTGAAACACAGCTCATTAGAAGTGTAAATTATTTGGCTCGGGCAAAAATCCAAATTAATCTCTTTAACAGTCTGAGGATACTTGGGTATTTTTTTCCCCTCTATGCATGACTGAAAATAAACAGACAATGGCAACCCAGAAGGGAGCTTTTAATGTGTGACATAACATCATTATTTGGTTTTGTGACGGGGGAATACAAGCATACACAAACACACACCTGCTGTGTCCAGCTCCGTTTCTCTGCATTGACTGATATTAGAGCTTTTTTGTGTGATGAGATTAGATGAGATTTCCTTTGTTTGTTTGTTTGTTTGTGAGCTTTTAATGACTGTCTGTGCAAAGTAGATAATTAGTCAGTCTTGGCAAGGTTTGTGTGCAGTGGAAATCAGGAACGTGATCAACAGATGTCTTATTGTTACATAAAAGCAAGTTTCAAAAGGTTTACTCTATATACTGAATGCTCACAAGCACACAAACTGAATCCAGACAAACCTCCAGAGGATGAAAATGATGCTGACCACCTGGTTAATTACAAACCATTTCTCCCATCAGACCTCACTCCTGACATGCCATTAATCTCATGCTCACTGCTCCTCCCCTGCTATTGATTGGTGCAATTATGACTACTCTGCTTTGTACTCTATTTTTTTTTCTTTTTCTTTTTTTCCTTTTTTTGCTTCTACGTCTTCTTTGATCCACCCTGTTGTTCTTTTGTGAGCTCTCTCCTCTTCTTTGAGTTCTTTTCTTTCGCCCTCCTCTACTTTTTTTTCATTCCCATGCGGTCGTCGTTACCAGTAAAGATTTATGATAATCATGACAAAGCAGGAATCATAAGCAGGAATATTCGAATGTTTACTATTGTTAATCGTATGGAAAATAATCAATGCAACAGTGAATCTTCCTCTCCCCTTCTACACCATCTCTCTCTCTCTTTCAATTTTCAATTCCAATTTTTTTCAGTTTCAACAAGCTTTATTGACATGACTGTAGATCAACAATATTGCCAAAGACTTAACATATTTACAAATTAGGTATAATAATAAACTA
Source organism: Arrhamphus sclerolepis (assembly GCA_037176975.1). Classification (NCBI taxonomy): domain Eukaryota; kingdom Metazoa; phylum Chordata; class Actinopteri; order Beloniformes; family Hemiramphidae; genus Arrhamphus; species Arrhamphus sclerolepis. Next base: position 13,142 of record JBAMYA010113607.1, read on the forward strand.
AGTCATGAAAGTATGAAAAAAACTACTCTTTCTCTCTCTCTCTCTCTGGCTTTCAGATGAGTCCAGTTTGAAGATGAACAGTGTGGACCACATCCCACAGACCTTGGCCAGTCACATCCATCTCCCAGAGGAGTCTCAGCCTCAGGGCCCAAAGGGAGCCACTGCCATGCTGCATGGGGCTGATATGCTGAAGCCAGATCCCAGGGACACTTTCTACAGCAGTAAGTTAGAAATTAGCCAGTATTCACTCCCCTCCACAACTCTCCTCTTTTCTTTTGCTTTATTCCAGAAATATGGATACTAGTTTGATTAGTGTGTCTAAAATATCACTAGGTATGGGGAAAATGGATGGTTGGTTGTTTCTCTTCTGTCCTATGATGGCCTGGAAACCTGTCCAACTTCCACTTAATGCTAGGTGGGATTGATTGAAGCAGCATAAATGAAATGATGACTTTATTTAAGCCAGTCCTCCTCCTTTTACCCAACATTTCCACTTTGGGAGGCCAACTTTGATCTTCATTTCTCTTAAGTTTTAACTGCTGTTTTCATCTATATATATATATATATTTTATTCCTTTCTCTTCTACTTTATTCTTAAATTTTAAATTATACTTTTTATTCTGCACTCTTCATTTTTAATTTAATTAATTAATGGTTATTTCTATGTTTTATGGAATGCTTTTATTTGCCTTTTGTGATTTTATGTAGATGTAAAGCACTTTGAATCACCTTGTGTATGAATTGTGCTCTACAAAATAAACTTGCCTTGCCTAAGTGTTACGTGGGGTTAAAACAGAAGAATCTCTATTTCTGCATCTCTCCTCAGTCCCTATGATCAACCCTTCTCGCCTGGAGAATGTTCTTCCGGCCTGCCTCTACTCTCCAACCTACGTAGTCAAAGATTTTCCCATCGCCAGATATCAGGGGTTGCAGTTTGTAAGTCTCAAAAAAGTGATATCCTTATCTGCATCAGTTTCTGTTTTTATCATCAGACGTGCCTAAAATGTTTTAACCTACTTTACACATTCGATGTAGTATTCATTTCAAGTGCACAGAAAATAGCTGCTTTGCATGCCATTACAACATCTCTGTCTTTGCATAAAAACATAAAGGAGTAATGTTGCAGATATTAAACACTGCTTCCCTCTCTAGGGCAACGCGTGTTACTGCAACAGCCAAGTAAAGACCATTGATGAGCAAGGAGAGCCTTGGGTTTCTCAATGTGTCTTTATTTGATACAACAGACATCTTTTTTTTTTTTTAGAGCAGAATTGTGAAGAGTGGCTGATTTTAATTAAACATTGATTTTAATCTTAAAATATTGAGAGATTATCTCCTTCTTCAGCAAGTATTTCTTTTTTTTTTCATAAATGTATGGTTTTCTGGGGTAACTGTTGCACTTTCAGTTGACATCTGAATATTCTTTAGGTCTACCTATCTTTCGTGTACCCTAATGACTTCACACGTCTCACCCATATGGAGCGAGAGAACAAGTGTTTCTACAGAGAGTCCCCAATGTACTTGGAGAAGTAAGAAAGATTGCTCTTACCTCTGTGAATTGGACGGTTGTGATTCAGACGGCCTCTTGAGATATTACACATAATACATTCTCCGAGCCCGTTGAAACTTCGACCTTCTGTTAATACATGTGTCCGTGTGTGTTTGCTGCTTCTTGTTTTGTTTACAAGGTTTGGTTTCTACAAATACATGAAGATGGATGAAGAAGAAGATGACAGATCATTCTTTTTTCCCAACCCAGATGGTAACCATTAATGAGCAAACACGCATGCTCATCACATTCAGCCAGTCCCTAACCCCCAGACATGCACATTGCATTGAATATTTATATGTATGTACATATGTGTGCACACTAACAACTTTCTCCCCCATGTCACAAGATTTCTTAGAGGAAGAACAGGTGGTAGACGCAGAGGATGAGGCAGAAATTGTTGGCACGCAGTCACCCAAAAGGCCCTCTCATCCAAGCCAGACCAGCCATACCTCAAATCCTTCCCATCAGCACTCAAGGACTTGGCCCACACCAGCTGGCAGAGAGGACGAAGAAGAGGAGGAGGAGGAGGAGGAAGAAGACCCCAATGAAGAGGAAGATGGAGCAGTCAACAGTATGATACACCGCAGAAAAAGGAGACAATTTCATCACAGAAATAGACAAATGGGGAGGGTTCTGAACAGAGACTGGGGAAGGGATCATACCCCGAGAGATATCAGACAGAACACCATGAAGGATCCTGAGAAGGATCTGCCCAGGACTTTTCAGCCTGATAGTATGGTTAGGAGTCGCTCTCTGTCCTGGATGCACACTGGTCCTGGAGACCGGGACCCCATCAAAAAAGGTGGGGAAAAAGAGACAGGTGGTGAGACACCCCATAAACTTAGCAAGTCCTCACTTCTCTTCCCTCAAAAGTCCCCTCTCTCTGCCCTTGCCTACCGAGCCAAGCAAATCCTCAGCAACTCCGCCCATAACAACCGCCCCCACATTAACAGCAACAAACCTGCTGGAAACAAAAAGGAGAGGAGGGAGGAGAACAAGATCTACATCACCAGGCCCCGGCCTGCTAAGGAGAGAGGGAACGAGAGGGAGAAGCGGAAAGAGAAGAAGGAGGAGAAGGCATCTCGTCACCCTAGAGAGGTTTTCCCTGGGGTCTTTTTGTACCAAACTGGGAAGACCACTAGGCTGGTCAACCTGGGTGCCAAAGTGCGTGGGGGGGGAGGTGTAACAGGCTCTAGGCGCGTTATTAGTGCCTCTCAGCTCTGGCCCAAGACCCTAGCAAAGGAAGATAAGGAGGATAAGGCATTGCCTCACAATGAAAGCACGAACACACGGAGAGAAACTGCTCAGAAGTCTCTCAGTAAAGCAGCAGTGGCAAACCAAACGGAGAAGAGCAAAAGGAAAGGAGAGCCCGGGGACTTAAGCACTACCGTCATGGATGACACACCTAACAAAGAACTCTTGATCCCATCATCAAATCGCCAAGATCCGCCCCCACCTCCAGCCACCACGCAGAGGTTTAACACAACAAGGGACACATTCCATGGTCCTTTACAGGTCACTTCTTACCTCAGAACGTCAGAGATTACAGAGTCCCAGCAACAACCAGGGCCAAACCCCAACCCTGCAGACACTGATCAAGAAACAAACCAGTCTAATCCCGACCCTGACCCAGAGCCAGAACCAGAGGAGGGCGAAGTGTCAGACTACAGCTACGAGGAGGTTGAGATTCGCCCAGGTTGGGCAGAGGAGAGCATCAACTGGCAGAGGACGTTCTCAGTTAATCCGATGGACTTTGAGTTGCTGCGTTCTGATTGGAATGACCTTCGCTGCAACGTGTCTGGCAATCTTCAGCTGGCAGAGAGCGAAGTTGTGGATGTGCTGGCCCAGTACATGGAGAAACTCAATGAACGCAATGGAGGGTAAGCATAAAGGGATTAAAAATATAAGAAAAACAGGGCTTATGTTTATCTGCAGCCACAGATCTATTTTATGTGATAGTTTGCACAAAAAGTAAAGTCATTTTACTGTGTTAGTTGTGCCCCGGCACTGAGACATCAAATTAACAGACTTCAGTGTGCTGATTACACTGTGATTTGCAGAAGTGCTTAAAAGCCTGGCTGTTATTTCCGTGAAATAGCCTCTATTTTTGATTTCCTTCTTCATCAGCCAGGCTAACTTCACAACACCAGAAATAATGAATAGCAGCACTTTTGAAGTTGTCTCCGTAAAATGAACCAAGACGTGCAAATCATTTCAGACACTGCACGTATTTGCAACTGTATTTTTTTTTCTGTGTATATTACAGAGCATGTACAACACATCTGATTGCTCACACATTTCTGTCCATGCCGCAGGATCTATACCCTGCTGCGAATCATCAACGTGGAGAAGCGGCGCGACTCTGCGAGAGGGAACCGTTACCTGGTGGAGCTGGAACTGATGGAGAGAGGTCGCAGTGTGGTGCGCCTTTCAGAGTACATTTACCTGCTGCTCCACCGCGGCAGACAGGGAGAGGAGAGTCTCGAGAACACTGACTCTGCCCCGGCCTCCGCACCAGCCTCGCCTTCCTCCGCAGCCACAACCAGCTTCACAACGCCACCGCCACCTCCTTCTACGAGGTCCTCCATCCGGCCAGGGGCAACTCCGTGGGGGACTGCGTATGCTAAGCCTCTTCTCTGTCAGCCGGTCATGCTGCAGTGGAGGAGAGATGTCATGGTGCACTTTGTGGTGCCTGGTCAGTGAAAAGCTTTTCTTGCCCAGAGAAGATTTAGCACATCCAATAAATATGCATTGAAGAGGAAAGAGAAAATGAAGAAAAAGTGTTTGTTTTTTTTCGTTTCTTTCTTTAATTCTTAAATCTATTCTATTTTGTTTGGCTTTATTGTCCTTTAGTGAAAAACCAGGCACGCTGGGTGCAGCAGTTTATCTCTGACATGGAAAATCTTCATCGGCAGACAAAAGATGACAACTTCAGCATCATCATTGTTGACTTTGAAAGCGATGACATGGATGTTGAGCAGGCTCTCCGAGAGAGTAGTGTGCCACGGTATGTCTATGCTCAAATCTGACTTAAAGTATTACTTGAAACTTAAAACACTTATGAGATATGTCAATTCATTTTATTGTTTTGTTAATTATTATTATTATTACTCCAGATATGAGTATCTCAGAAGAGAAGGGAACTTTGAGCGATCGGCAGGACTGCAGATTGGAGTCGACACCATTGAGGTTAGAAAAAAACAGACACACAGAAGGAAGACAATATGTGAGTTGGCAGGAAAAAGCCACTCACTGAAGGTCAGACACTCACGCTGACCACACGACCTTAACTAGCTGATGGACAGATAGAAAGAACACTCATGCATAATGAATCCATAAATGCTAGGCTGATCTGTCATGGGCTGTGGATTGCTCTTATCTCCTAAGCCCCTCCTGCTTGATTTGGTTCTTTCCCATAGAAGCGTCTTAAGGTGATGAGGAACTGCTTAGACAGAAGTTTAGATATGCGTATGCTATAGCTGTCACATCAGCTGACACGTGTGCATGTGTCATTATGCCATCTTCTGACCGTCATTACACACATACACACCAACCCTCTGGGAGCTTTGAGTGGTTGGAAGTCTGGACGGACGTTGATCTGTCAGTTGGGTGTTTCTGCTGTCATTGTGGGATGACAGAGCTGTCACTCATGTCTAAATGATCTCTGGGCTCTTCAAGTAAAGACAAGCCACTCAGACCTCCACCCTCTCTTTAACCCCTAACTCCCATATTTGACACATGCCATTGTCAATTGTATTTCCGTACACTAACATCCTGAAAAATGTTCTCTTTTCCCCCAATATCATAAATGGCTGCAGATTATTTTAATGCAATGATTGTATGTTTGCTCCCTCCCCCACAGGATAGTCACAGTATTGTGTTTCTGTGCGACCTGCACATCCACTTTCCTCTAAACATCCTGGAAAACATTAGGAAGCACTGCGTGGAGGGACGACTCGCTTTTGCTCCCATTGTCATGAGACTTAGCTGTGGCAGTTCACCACTGGAGCCCAATGGTAAGATGGTAACACAAATGAACACATAAAGTACAATCTTGTGAGCTAACGATTGTTCTCAGGCGTCCTCAGGTGTAATCACACTTGTCAGCATAGTGGTGAAGTTTTTTGTTTGACTCATTTTATTTCATTCTCATGTAGAAACATTCCTGTGTGACTTGATTCACTGTCATACAGTCAGATTCACTTTTCTATGTTTTTTTTTTTTTTTTTTTTTTTTTTGAAAGTCTAACATTAGCATTGCATTAGATGTTAAAAAAACAAACACAGATTTTCTATGACACTTTGGACTTTTTTTTTTGTTTTTTTTTTTTCTA
>JBAMYA010113628.1:0-19024 GCA_037176975.1 Arrhamphus sclerolepis
AAAAAGAAAGAAACAGTTTCTCCATTTCTTTCAACTTAGCCGATAATAAAAAAAAATTGCAGACAAGATTTTCCAGATTGGACTACTTTCAAGACATACTCTGCAAGCCTTGAAATCTCAACATGCTGCTTGAAAAATTGGATTTTCTCTGCAGGTCTGTTTAGCTGCCCACCACTGAAGCTCATTAACTATGTCCAAAAGTCTTGGAGAACCAATCAGATCAGTTTATCCTTGTGGAGAGTCTCTGAGAGGGCTGAACATGATGACGACAGAGCTGAGATGTTATAGTCTGGATGGTCATCTGAATCAGCTTGACTTGGACTTCCATGACAGTCCCTTAGGGATGGATGAGGTCCATCTCATTTCCAAATGGTGAGAGTCATCTGCTAAAGTTGCTCGAATGATAAAGGAAGCTATTCAAGACATAATGTGAGCATGATTATGTGTCGAAGGGTTACGTTTTTCAAGGAAGTTGGTTTAATGTTTTAACACAACGGTTGTTCCCAAATTGTGCTTGAAAAAAACAATGGCTATCATTGGATTCCATTTTAATTATACTGGGATCTCTCCACAACACTCTCTCATTGGCTAGTTTGCATCACTTTGAATACATCACCTTTTTCGTTGCGCTGATTGGTTGTAGTGCTGACCGACTGCATACAGAGGCAGTTTGAGAAGCATCATTCGGTTCTGCCTCCTGGATGAGAAGGCTAATATTCTGAATCCTCACAGGTCTGCATGATTTCATTACATTTCTGCAACACGTGTCAATCACTTTTTTTTTTTTTTTTTACCTTTTGTCATGAAATTAGTAATATTGGGATGTGTATGGAGAGGAAGTTGCAGGTGTCTCTACTTTGGGTCCCTGCATGGCACTGCATCATTAGAAACTCCCTCCTGACACTGTTCCTGAACCACTGACATCACTGACATCTGTCCCAACAGCTGAGCTGGACTCACACATTTCTTTACAGTTCTGTTTGTAGCAGCTTCTTTTAGGGGGCTTTAATCAAAATGTCACAGATGTATCATGTATTTATTCTACATTTTATAGCAACCGGTTTTTGAGGATGGAGTCAGACACTGGACTTGATTCCATTCTCCTCTTCAGAGGGTGCGTGCCTTTTGAAATGGCGTACAGCTGTGTGGCTCTCATTTCAGAGGTACAACAAATGCAGCGTAGTGTGAAGTTGGTTGGAGGACTTGAATGGCTTACTGAATGACAGATTTCCAGAACTAGGTGAATCCAAACCCTGAAGAAAGAGGAAAAAAATGCTCTCCAGCAAATAGGACAGGTCTCTGTGTTCCTGTTCCTCAGTAAATCTACCAGAATTGAACACACAAAATCTAAAAGCTTGTTTTAAAAACCATGATTAGGAATGCATTACCTCCTTGATCAGCAAAACGCAAAGTGGGTTATGACATCCAGTGGATTGTTATTACAGACAAGACTATTTATTTTAGCAGCATCTGATCTGAACTTCCTCACACTCATCCATCATCATGTTACCACCACTTACTAGCAGTTGCACCAGTCGTAGTGAATGAACGAGCACTCAGAACCCTGGAGTGTTCATACCAAGCCCCAGTTTTAACTCTGCTGAACTCTCGTGTCATGTTTTGCCAAAGATTTCAAAAGGCAAGGTCGCTCTTCTGGGCTTTAAATGAGGTGAGATCGATGGGGAGAGGGAGATGAAGAGGTGTGCCACTTTTGCAAGAAATAACCCCTCCCTCATCCTCCTCCTCCTCCCTCCTTACAAACACTGTGTGAAAATTTGGGTGTTAATGCAGGCGAGGTTTGTGTGTGTGGCTGTGGATAGAGCGGGTGTCAGATGGGGGCAGGAGGTCGCTTGATCTCCCAACTCTCACTTGAAGGGGGTGGACTGGCAGAGGTAGATATTTGTGTGTACGTGTGTGTTTGTGTGTGTGTGACATTGAGTATGTGTGTGTGATGTTACACATGGGGTGCATGTCGCTTGTGTATAGGTAGGGGTTCATCAGTATCTAGTGAGGTGACAAAACACACAAATGCTCTCACAGATAACCCGGTTGAAGATATGGAAGCCTCCTTCAGATGGAGCTTGTTAGAATGTCACAGATTTGAACCCTGTCGGGTTATGGCATTATGTATTCAGAGCCATATTACGCTTGTTTTGGCTGTCAGCAAGTGCTGCCCCCCCTGCTGATCTCCATGAAGCCTATAAAGAAGAGCTCGGTTGAAGTCATCTGTTCTGATGATTTTCTTTTGTTTGTTCTTGCCAAGACTAATGAAGCAAGAAGCAGGGAGTTATGGGACATCACTGTTCATTTGACAAGCCCAGCAAGTATCAAAGTGGCTTTCAACTTTCCCAACATGTGGATGCCAGACTGTCTTAATCCTTCTCTGAGGACTGTCACTTTGTTGAGGTGGTTTAAAAGGAATTTGTAGTTTTTAAGGATTAATAAGTACAACCCAAAATACAAAAACATTGAGCTGCATTCAGTGCGTTTTCACGAGTGGGGGTTCAGGGTAGTTTTACAGGGCTGGATTGTTGGACTGCGTGGACTGCGTGTTTCCATTACCAGGAACGTCATGCCTAAAAAGTCTTTCAGGAACCTCTACAGGTTTGAAAAAACATTCCTGTAGTAGGTAGGATAGGTACTCAGACCACCCTGATGAACCTCTGGATTCAGGGGTGGTAGTGTTGACTCTCTGATTGGGTATGCTGTAGGCAGGATATGACATCATTCAGCCTCCTAATGTCCACTTCATGAACGAGTCTCTTCTCTCATTCAGCGCCACCATTAAACATTATACAAACAGAAAACAAAAAAGCTACAATCACCTTTAGGTCCGTGTGGCGGCGTGGTGTGGTTCTGCATAGCTGCAGAGGTGATTCAGTGGCTCCGGGAGTGGCACCAATGGGAGACGGAGGACACACCTGGACCGCATGATCTATCAGTCTCCTGCTCCTTTTTAGTGACGGCGCAGGGAGAAAGACGGCTCGAACTGGAAAGCTGTGTCATGTGTGCGTTGGACAACGTCTTATCAATAAAATACTGTCTTTAAAAGCAGCTGCTTAGTGATGATCATTGTCACTGGGTACCTGAACCCCTACAGTCCTCCAATATTTTTTGAGACATTTTACATTGTTTATCTTCTCTTATTTTATTTGTTTTTGCCAATGACTGTATAATAACTATCAAAAAACCATCCAGTCATGTGACCCATAGATTTCTCCAGAGAATCTTTGAAGACTATTTTTCCTCAAACCATGTGGCGCCATGTTGCAAAGAGGCAGAACAAGGCTGTCAAAGCCAACAGCAGAGTCAATGGTTAGCTGTCAGTCAAGCACGTCAAATGAATCCAGGCATTTGACTGGTCAACGTTATTGGTTAATATAAATTTATCTGATGTGGTACAAAACTCCCCCCAAGTTGTCATGGATATGTAACCACAGATGATTTTTTTTTTTTCTTCAGGCTGTAAATAAAATTAATTGTGTTGCAAAGTTGGCATCTTATCATGGAAGTCAATGGGGATTTGCTCTGTTTTGGAGCCAGCACCTAGTGGGCAGTGGAGGAACTGCAACAAAACATACTTCTTGGATGAGCTTCAACCCAGAAGTGAGATTGTTGCCTCTTGGTTTTTGCCATCATCTTCTTCTCTTCTTTTCTTTTTTAGAGGTTGACAGAGCAAGATACAACAGCTGAATGCCCTACTACGACCTTCCGACTAGTTTTACCCCTGCTAGCTAAAATGTACTAATTGATGTGTAAATCTCATGAACTCATATTTTCTGCACAGCTGAACATAAAAAAAATATTTAATTGTTTCATGAAAAATATCTTATTTTGAAGGCCGCAGTGCATTGCCAAAAAAAGTTAAGACATGGGTAACATAAGGCTGGTGAAGTTAGAAAATATCACAAGTTAAACTGTTTCACATCAAGAATAGAAGTGCAAAAAATGATAATCTACTCTTTTTAAATAGAAAATTTGTCACAAAATACAGTAGACATGTTAATTTGTGTGCAGACTAGTCATGATCAGTATGACTGGTGACTTTCAGCACCACTTTCTGTGCAGTTTCTATTTAGAGTTGTCCTAGATTTAGTCACCTGTCACCTGTTAAAGGGCATTCTCCAAATGTGAACATCAACTGAGCAGCAGCTGCTCCTCCCAGATTTCTTCTCAGATTTACACAGGAAAGTCCAAAGACTTAAGACTGAATCTTTGAGATTCAGATCAGAGCTGAAGCATCACAAAAATAAAAAAAACATGAACCACAGAGTGGGACCGGTTGAAACAACAGGGGGAAATAAACAGCTGTGCGCCTGATTGTGCATACAAAATCAAGCCTGTAGCCCATCTGCACGAGAGCATCTGTAAGATTAGTTTCTTTCCTCATCCTTCTGAGATGACTCTCTCTAAGACAGCTTGAGAATTATATTTTCCACAGCAGCCCAGAGGGACAACAGTATCAGCCTTGTGTTTGTGGGTCGAATGATCGACCTCGATGACATCAGAAACTGTGCAACTCAGTTGATGAACGGAACGTCGCTAAACCTAAATATTTGCTTGTGTGTGTGTGTGTGTGTGTATGCCAAAGACTTCAGCTATGTGGCATTAACTTTAGATTGATAAGACAAAGACAAAAATATGTGGCAATGTGTCAAATAACACCACAGTGATGATAAAATCACTTCAATCATCAGTTCATTACAACAAACTACTTAGTAGCTTAAGTAACATGCTGTGATATGAACTAAAGCTAACTGAACTCAGTAGAAGTCCATCTATTTTTTTTTTTTTAACCTCATGAATCAGCTTCTGTCCATTTGTCATTTTCCAGCAACTTTAGCCTTGATTAGCTTCAAAAATGGAGGCACGGTTGTTTACCACGACTGCTGCTGCACAACTCTTCCTGGTCACTGATCTTCACATCTACTCTTTCATCATTGTGAAGTACCACAGTCCAATTTTTTCACTTACTCAAGGTGGAACCATGATGAAAAAAAATGCAAACTGACAAAAATTGAAAAATATTATCTGCTAAGAATTAACGATTTGCTGGTGTAGTGAGGACAGCGGTGTTGATAGAAAGTGCTTTGTTTTGGGTTCGTATTGAAGAAAATATTGTTGAAACGACTGAATCAGGCTACTACATTCAAGTGGAGAATATCCTGTAAAATGAAGAAAACTCAATCAGAACAAGCACAAAATGGCTGCTGCTTCTACAAAAAAAAGTGGCTGCAGATGGGAGCTGCATGGTGCAAAGTGTACAGAAAAAGGGGAAGTGAAAGAGGAGTAGATGACGGAAGGAGGGAGAGCAATCAGTCAGTGGATCAGTCGCTCCAGGCCTGGCCTCTCAGCAGGGGGGCTCTGCTCAGGGCGAGATCACAGGCCTGCTGCCATGCCGAAGCCTTCACAGGCACACAGCGACAGAGAGGAGATTGCTGGCACCAGGTCACCTCTCTGATTCACCCCAGTGATGCTGCAACATGGCCATCTTCTCTGACCGAGCCTGACCTACATGCAGACCTGATCTCTATATCATCACACAGCCCGCCAGTGCATGACATGATCTGCATTAAATTAAGCCAAATGCACACAATTTCAGAATTAAACTGGTGGAACTGCAGTTAATCCTCCTGAATGTACTGTAGATACATCCTTAAATTAATTCTCTCTTTTCTTAATCATAGTTTAGTTTTAAAAAAAAGTAGCGCATCAAGTTTAATTAGCTAAATTAGCTGCCTCTACATGAAAGTAGTTTTACCTTAGCCTACAATATGTCATTTTCAAAGGATTATGTAGTATATACGATTTGAGGGGATGTGGGTGAACATATTAATGCACGTGCACAAAGGATATGACAGGAAAGCAGCAGACCTGGAAGCTCAAACATAGTTCTGGCCTGACGAGTGAAAATGTGGTTGGAAACTAGTTTCACTAATATACACCAATGAACAATGAACAGTCTTTGATAATATCATGTTGGGTTTTTTGTTTGTTTTTTTTTAATACTGAGCTTTGTTCACTTTAAAGAATGAAATTGATCATGTTAACGCTTAGAAGTGGTGCTCCCTCAGACTGCCACCCTTTCTCCTCATTTCTCCTCCCTTTTCTTTCAAAGCCCCAGTCCATTTTGCTTTGACCCTGACTGTTGAAAGACAGTCGTCTTATATTAATATCAGCCTGCATGCATCATTATCAATTAATTAGACTGACAACAGCCACGGCCAACATCTGCAGCCTTTCGGCTTTGTTCTGCTGAGCTGCTGTGCTCAGAATTCGCTGTACCTCACAGACCTTCGTCTGCAGAGAAATGGGATACCACTGGAGACTGAAGCATACAACTGTGTCCATTTGATGAAAAAAATCTGTAAAATGCTGAATATGTATATTTTTGATGATATCTCACAACAATACTTTTCATCCAGAAGCCCATTAATTTCCTACTAAGAATTTGAACTCGTGGTGTGAGGTTGTGGATTACTGCGTAAAGTCTCTCCCTACCCTTTGAAGTGTTTTTGGACACTTGCCAGGACAACATTGTGAAAAACAAATTGTTCGTAATGTTCTCCCTGGTAAAATTAATGTTAAATCAATAAAACAAATAAATGAAGACAACATCCCAGAGATTTTGAGTGAGGAAACGTCTGGACTATGGTGTCCAATTCAAGTGTGAAAATGATGTCTCATGCACTCGTTCACAATTTTTAGCCTGATGAATGCTGGCATTGTGATCTTGTAAAATGCCCATGCTATCAGGAGAGAAAAATAAAATCTATCATTTGAAAAAGTAGGTGGTCACATCTGACCTCATGATTTCAGTTCAGTTCTATTCAGTTCACTTTTTTTGTATTGCACCAGTTCACAAAAGTTATCTAATGTTAGACAGATATACATAATGGTGTTCAGATTACTTCTTAAAAAGCTTCTTTTATCATTAGAGTTTGTTTACCGGATGTCTCTTACTATTTGTGGATGAGATGGCCCTCATCCACCACAATCCCTGAGAGACTGTCACAGAAGCCCAAGTCTTCCTGTTGATGTCAAAGCCAATTGAAATGATCGCTGTTTACCCTCTAGACTACAGCGTCTCAGCTCTGACATCATCATGTTAAACCCTCACAGAGACGCTCTACAAGGATAGACTGATGTGATTGGCTCCCCGAGACTTTTGGACATAGTTAATGAGCTTTAACAGAGGGTAGCTAGATGGACCTGCTGAGAAAATTCAAATGTTCTAGCATTACATCTAGATTTCTAAGCTAAATCCATTCAGTCAAAAATTAAATCATGTTTTCAGTTCTGATAATGAATAAATGCTTGTGTTTGTGTGTCTGTTACAGCAATGGTACACCAGCACTATGAACCTTATAGGAACATGGCTGACTGACCGTATGGACCTGCAGCTTCATGTTTATCAGCTCAAGATACTCATTAGGATTGTCAAAGTGAGAAGAGCCAACTCTTGTATTTCTCATATCTAAATGAAAGCACACTGTTTATAATTTTGCAACAGTTCTGTGAATATTGACTAGAATCAAACTTATTTCACCATGTCTCAATAACAGCTTCCCAACAAAGTTGATGATTATTTTTATTATGTATTTGTTTCCCGTGTTTTTTAAGATGCTTTTTGTTAAATTATAGGTTTTAAAGTAAATTGACATTCATTTCAATTCATTGTAGAAATGGTCTTGGTTGATGAACTGCACCAAACACTTTTTGGCCAGACCAAGATGACCCCCAAAAAAGGTGGTCTAGACTTGAGTGGATTCAGCAAACCAGCATCTCATTACTCTTAATTTTGTTGCTTCCTCTGTGCCACGTTTTGGACATCAACAGAAGAAAATATGCCTCACATAACCCTTTAAAGTAACTTCTCAAGAACCTTTATTTTTTTCTTAACTTTTAATCTTTTATTTCTGACAGAAAAAATACCGTGACTTCCGTCTTCAAGGGGTTCTGGACTCCACATTGAACAGTAAGATGTATGAGACCGTGAGAAACCGTCTGACGTTGGAAGAGGCCACTGCATCGGTGAGGGAAGGAGGGATGCAAGGCATCTCCATGAGGGACAGCGACGAAGAGGATAACAATCACTAGACGAAAAGGGCCTGAGAAGTGCAAGAATGTCAAAGCTTTTTGTAGGGTGAGGTACACTGCCGAAGAACCCGCAAAGCCTTCTCATGAGGTCAGAACAGTTGTTCTAGAACATAATACGTTTCTTCCATTATTTGATATCACATTTTGATTCTGTAATAGTTTCTGTTAAAATGAATACAAGAGAAAAAAAAATGCATTTTGTGTGTGTATACATACTGTATGATTGTAGTCTGTTTCCAAATGAAAATTAAGCTTTAATCCTAAAAATAATAATAATAAAAATAATTTTAAAAAAGATGTTCGATATCAGTTGACCAAGAAACAACAAGAGGGGCCAAGCAGAACAGAAGTACATGTGAAATCTCGCTTTGCCAAGCATCTTTTTAAAGGAGAAAATAAAAGTATTTGGACCAGAGATTCGCTTGTTACTAAAGACCAGATAACAGTGGGCAACAAGCCCACCAACATCTGTGTTTTGTCTTCAGTAGGAAAGGAAATAATTGGCTGTCATGCCCGAGTCAAACAACTGTGCAGTCGTCATGGTACCTGGCGATGGTTCCAACACTGTCAAGCAGTGAATGGAAAAATGACACCCAGCTAAACAAGCTGATCTGGAGTCAGTGAAGACTTGTCACTTTCGATGGTAAATTCTGCTGTTCATTGACATCTCACTACAAATCCCAGCCATCTCCCCAAAGCAAATGTTGTGCACATTCTCCCATGCCAGCCTGCTGGGAAATTTCATGTCTACAGTGCATGTCTCTACTGGTCTCCATACAGTTTTATAGTCAACGTTTCTTTGTTTTCTTTTTTTTTGTCCCATAAATTTCAACAAAACACATGAATGAGAACATTGCAAATGGAAAAGGAGTAAATCCCCCCATTAACTGTCTACTTAATTCCAAAAAAAGCTTCTCTTTCACACATTGAAGAATTTACAGTCGCTTTACTTTTGTCAGTAAACTAATCACATAGATTTTATACACTTGTGTGACTGATCCAGATGTGCATTTTGCAATACGTAGATGCAAATGTCTCTGAAAAAGATTTGAAGAAAAAGGATTTCAAGTTCTGTTGGTCCAGTTTAATGAATTATATATACATATATATATGTGTGTGTGTTTATATATACTTATCCCAAATTTATGAACACGATTGGTTAGTTTTTTTGTTTTTTTTTCATGAAAAAATAGTAGAATATTAAAAATGATAAATTGTGCTATCCCCAAATTTGAATTTGCTCAGCAGGTCCATCTAGCTATCTCTCGCTGCCCACAAGTCTTGGGGAGCCAGTCAGATCAGTCTATCCTTGTAGAGAGTCTCTGAGAGGGTTAAACATGATGATGTCAGAGCAGAGACGTTGTAGTCTGGATGGTTAACAGCAGTCGTTTGAATCAGCTTTGCCTTTGACAATTACAGACTTAGACTTCCGTGACAGTCTATGTGATTGTGGTGAATGAGGACCATCTCATTTAGAGACATGTAAGAGACATCTGGCAAACTAACTCTAATGATAAAAGAAGCTTTTCAAGAACTAATCTGAACATGATCATGCACGCCAGTTATTCTCAAATTCTGCTTACATAAATGACAACAATGATTAGATTCCTTTTTTCATTATATCCAGAAGTAATTGGAGAAGCAACAGTGGGTTATGCCTCGTACGTGAGGAGCTCCTATGACTCATTTTCAGGCTCTATATCTGTCCAGATGTGGCTCTGATATGTCAAACTAAATAAAAATATGTTACAGTGTACTAAAATTATTCAGTTATTTGTAACAGGTATTGCAGCATTTCTCAAAGCGACTTTTTTTCTATTTTACTATTTATTTTTCTTAGGCTGTGGTACAATTTCATGCTAGTTGTATAAGTAATAGAAGTCCAACACACAAGACGTAATAAAATATAAGAAATAATCAAACTTTAAATTTTTAGATACTACTTTAGCCCCTTCAATCCAACAACAGACCACCTAAAAACAACAGAGTTGAAGCTGATTGTGGTGATGCCCCAATTCCCCAAATGATATGAATATAAAGACTTGCTGTCACATAAAGAGGAAAGCTGTGACATAGAAAGAAATCTCCACTTTTGGAGGAAGTTGAAACAACTTCAGAAAAGTCACACATGCACAGAGAGAGTGGGCATCACACAAAGTCTTATATTAATTCAAATAACTATAAATGTAATCACAAACCTTTGACAGCCAGGCTTTTGTCATTTATTTGTAACGAGGTTACTGAGATACTGACATGCTAATTATAGACCTTGGATTATCATATAACAAGAAACAGTCCAAGTTCATTGGTTTGAACCAGACTGGCCAATCAAAATTCCTTTAACAACTTTTTCATCAGCATTTTCATTGGATTTAGTGTCCTTAAAAAAATAAATAAATAAATTGTTTTTTTCAGCTTCTTTGCGTGGACTCCTAATTCAGTTTATTTCTAGAGCACAATTCATACACAACGTAATTCAAAGTGCTTTACATCTACATAAAATGACAAGAGGCAAATAAAATCATTCCATGAAACATATTAATTCATTTAAAAATGAAGAGTGCAGAATAAAAATTACAATTTAAAAATAAAGTAGAAGAGAAAGGAAAAAAATAGATGAAAACAGCAGTTAAAACTATGTTGTTTTTGGTTCTGAAATTCAGGCATAAAATAACTGTAAATTTAGAACTTCATTCAAATGCAGCTGAGAACAGGTGGCTCTTTAACCAAACAAACTGAGTGTTTCAGCTGATCTGAGACTTTCTGGGAGTTTGTTCCAGATATGCAGAGCATAGAAGTTGAATGCAGCTTCTCCATGTCTGGTTCTGATTCTGAGAACTGATAAAAGACCAGATCCAGATGATCTGAGGGGTCTGGTAGGTTCATTTAAAACACATTGTACAGCTCAGTAAAATGCACAGCTCTGGTGCTCATACCAGAAGTGTTTCTGCTGCGTTTACTCAACTGTAATGCACTGTCACATAGAGGCCCTCTTCTTACATGCACTGCTGCCTTGAAATCTTCCAAAGATATTCCAGAAAGGCTACATTTGCTCCCAGTCTCATGTGGAGATGACCAAGGCAGGTAACTGGTGGGAAGTCCAGAAGATGAGCAAGAGTGTTCATGAATAAACACACCAGCAAATTCTCCAGAGCAGTGTTTTTCAATCCCTAGACTCACTCTCCTGCATGTTTTAGATGTTTCCACACTCAAACACACCTGCCCCCAATCAGTCGGTCATTGACAGACTTGCGCAGGTCTTGAAGACAAGCTGATGGCCATGGAGGCGTGACTGAGCAGAGAAACATCTAACATGCTGGACAGTACATCCTGAGGACCAGGGTTGAAAAAGCTGGATTTACAGTGAGAGTGTGGCTGTGAAACAATGATCATTCATCTTCTTTCCCCTTGACCTGTATACATGTCAGGATGTCCAATAATTCTACATGTGTAATGACCTGCGTCTTCTGTAGTCCAGCCAAACCCCTACCGGTGGTTTTCCCAAATGTGCACAATGTCTGAGACAAATTCTCCAGTGTTTTATGAAAGAATCTATAATGCCGGGTTCACACTGTTCACACTGGAACAATCGTCCATTGTAACTCAAAAATGGTGGTGGTAGATCTCAAAATGAGACAGGAGCAAAGATGAAAGACATAACTGTGTTGTGTAAAGACAGGCTGAGACAGATATCAGCAGTGTCAGAAATTTGGGGGAATCTCAGAGTGTGACGGCCTGTCACTGCCTCTATGATCTCTGTCAGCTAACCAACCAACAGGAACATGAAATAACGTAAACACAGCACAGTAGGCTAGCAACAACAGCGTGAAATAAAAGGGAGAAACTGGAAGCAAAATGTGCAACTCAAAGAAGACATTTCTTTTCCTCAATTTTATTTATTTTCTTTTCAAAGCACATGAACACCACTAGGACAATGCTAACTTTAAAGTCAGCGTGCATTAGCACATTAGCAGTAACCTGCTAATGATGAAATGATGTTGTGTTTAGAGCCTGAAATACACTCGGCTTTATTTCCGTCGCGTCCATGATTGAAAATCTGTTCAATCGCATAGTGTAACATGCTGTAAATTAATTATCTACAAAATTCATGTAGTGTAATGTGACTTGAATAAATCTTAAAAGACTGTAAAAATTGTTCAGTGTGAACCCGGCATTAAGATCACAAGCAAAGTTGGCACAAGTCAACAAGAAAATTGTATCTCAGTTTTAAAGTCTCTGTAAAGAAGTATATCAACTGTCACAAATCAGCACAAACAAGCAGATGTTTAAACAAAGTGAGATGTTGAAATGTTTTTTTCCACAAAAATAGAAAATATTGTGGCACCACAATCTACATAAAAAAATAAAAAAAAGATCAAAAATAAATGTGAATTTTGGAGGAAAAAAAAAGAAACTGAAGTGTATGATTAGTTCTTAGAATGAGTCAGTTGAAACTTGAGTTTGATAACTGAAATAAATGTGAACACGCTTTTAAAAGCAACTCAAGTTTTCCACCTTCACGCTGTCTTCAAATCTGATTACAGCAGCAACAAAAACATTTTACAATCTTACACTAGAGTTGTGTGAAGGTAACGGGCAATATATATCACAAGAAAACTATTGAAATGTCTTGTTACTATTATATTGATCTTAGTTGTGGCTGTTCCTAACTAACTGTATGACCATGTGTATGGCCAGTGTTTATTTGCAGCAAACTGAAGAAAGATTCAATTTCACTTTTAACCTTTTGAATATAACATTGTTATCACTGTTTGTTTTTTTAAAAAAAAATCATATTAAACATTTGTAATAACTTTTTTGACATGAAGAATGTGGTCAGAAATGCATTTCATGACTCTGTTTGACTTTTGACCCAACTTAAATCTTGAAGTTCATTTGAATGCCTGTGCCAAATCTGAAGGATGTCAGTCTTCGCCTTTTGTCAGTGTGGTGGACAGAATTATGTAATAACTGCCCAGTGACTGTCCAAACATTTGACATCTGTCTTGAGCATGATGCCAGTGAAAGGCCATAAAGTCCACCGATCCATCTGTTCTCTAGTGCACATCCAAGTTCAGGTCATAGGGGTTGTAGCGTAAGCAGGGGTGTGTGGAGGACCTCCATTGCCACAAGAGGCGAGGGATGGCAATAATAGAACACATTCCCAAGCCAGCCAAGAGATCTCTCCAGCATGCCCTAAGTCTGGACCGGGGCATTCTCCTATTTGGAGACATCCAGTCAAATAGATGATCAAACTATCTCAAATGGCTCCTCTCGATGTGGAAGAACAGCGACTCTACTAAAAGTCTCTCCCAAATGGCAGAACTTCTCTTCCTAACTCCGAGGGAAAGCCAAACCCCCCCCTGCATACAAATCTTGTCCTGTAATCTAGTTCTGCGGGTCACTACCCACAGTTTGTGACCAGAATTGAGCTTTGTCTTAATTGACTAAAGTTCCCCCTCTCCACAACAGACTGATACAGAGTTCTTATTAATGCACCAGTCAATCCACCAGTCAATCTCTCACTTCATTCTCCCCCATCTTAAGACTTTAAATACCTAAACTCCTCTACGAAACAACCTCTGCTCTCCTCTCAGTCCAGAATGAGCATTCCACTGTTTTCCAGCTGAGAACCATAGTCTTAATTTTGGAGGTGCTGATTCTCATCCACACCTCTTCACACCCAGCTTCAAACAACTCCAGCGAGACCCGAATGTCTTTACTTGATGGCAACCAGCAGGACCACATCCTCTGCAAAAGATTAAAAATTAAATTTGAACACCACCACACCAGGCCCCACTGGCTGCATGTAGAAATTCTGTCAATAAAAGGTATATACAAAATTGACAACTTCGGTTTCATAAGTGGGGTGAAGATTACAGCGGCAAGCTAATCAAGCTTGATGGCCGCCCTCACCTGGGGTGTCCACCACTCAGTTCAGGGATTGCCACCACAATAGACACTGACAACCTTGCAGTCACAGCTCAGGTTGGCTGCCTCAACAATAGAGGTGTGTACCGGAGCCCATTTGGACGTAGCGTCCCCAAACCCTAACCTGTTGAAGTTATATTTGGGGCTGGAGATCTTTCAGAGAGGTCCCTTTGATGCACGTTCTCAGCTAATCCTCACAATCTGTTTGACTCTACCAGGTCGGTCCACCTAAGTCAACCCCCCCCCCTGAAAAAATGCATTGTGGTACAGGTGGTGGCAGAAGACATAGACCTTGATGCTCTGACCCTCGTTCCCCATCACCCTGTTCTTAAAACAGAAGATATCCATAGATGTCTCTATGGTGGGTTAGGTACCTGAACCTGTGCATAATTAGGCCAAACAAATTATCCAGCCTTCTCCTCCTCCTAAAAGTGACCTAGAGGGCATGATTTAGCGGAATGGCCTCTCTGATCTGAACCTGAGCTGTCCCACCCACACACACACACACACACACACACTATGTTTAATTTACACACTTTATGGCCTTTTTTCTCAGTCATAGGCATACAAATAAAAGGCATACAAATAAAAAAAAAAGGATCATCCTCTGGTGGCCTGAGTATTCCAGAGAAAATGGATGAAAAAGATGTTGCTCTGAATTTTTGGGTTGTTGGAACTGCAAACTCTTTATTCAGCCAAACTGGGTTTTTTTTTTCCCTCCATCTTTTTAAACTCACCTGTCCTTGTTTTGTGTAATCACATTGTATAATTTTGGACAAAATAAAATCATTTTGAAGCCTTCTGAAGAGATTTAAAGGAGACTTGCTTTCTCTCTCTCTCTTTTTCTTTCTCTCTCTCTTTTAAGACAATTATTTGAATCAAATATGAAAACTTGGGAAAAGTGGGCAAATGTCTGGAAGTTTTATGCATAACACATCAACATGTGTTATGCATTTTTTTGTGTGTGTAATCTTACATGCGGGCAGGAAAAAGAAATTTAAAAGATGAGTAAGTGGACGTGAGAAGCTGTAACTGAGAATTAAATAATAACTGCTTCCGGTCGCCCATCTTCATGTGTCGGTACTTTGATTTCCAGTGTAGATTTCCAGTGCACTCCTGACTTTTTTCTCACTCAAGAACTACAACAGCAAGGCCATAGACAAACAGTTTGGTCTTTAGCACCCAGAAATGTATCCTTTTCGATATTTTTAGCTTTGAGAGTAAATATTTAATTTCAGCCAAATATCTCATTTATATCACGGGAGACTGAGACTAACCAGTGGAGGAGGCTGTGAAGACAAGGGCACAACGTCCACTGAAGAAAAAAAAGGGATCATGCTGGACACCAGCAAAACACAACAACCACAAGGAAAAAGGGGTGCTACAACTAAATAAACACAAAACCAGACACTGCCACCAGGGGTCACCACTGCCACCGCACGGAGCCTCATTTCCTGAAACAAAATAAACAAAAAACAGCCTTAAAACAGCACCGTCACAACATTAACAAACAGATACACTTCTAGTGGTGCACCCAGGACATTTAAATGGTGCAGTCAAAGCCCCAGCCAGGAGGGCAAAGCCTGAGTTGACTTTATATTTTTCCTTTCGGAAAAACAGCAGAGTTGAATCCCAGGTAGATAGCAGCAGAAAGGCTCATCAGGAAGCTCCAAATTAGTATGTTACAAGATAGTCGATGAACGGGTTGATAAAGAAAAACGTGCAGCTGTAACAGAGTGCCGTATGTGCATGTGTTTATATTGGGGGGGCAAGTGCTAGCTAGGGCATAGCTAGGCTAGCCCTTACCAATTCAAGACATAAATCGGACACACAAAGGACAAATCGGTCCTTATCCCCAGGAGACACAGCAGAGGAAAGGCTAAACTGAACAGCAACAGGACACAGTTTATGTAAGCGTGTATTAGGGCAAACTACCGCAGGAAAACATAAGCCACACTTAACCAAGGACCGTTACTGGCAACAGAAGGAGGCAGATATCATGACGCAAGCAGTCTACGGCAGACAGGTAGATGTGTGATTTTATACAGAAGCTGAAATTGGCAGTGTTAAAGTGGCAGCGTACCATTAATGCTGCTGCAGTCTACCCCCCCCCCAACTTGCATTGACGACCTGACAACAAGACCTAGAAACACTAACATCATGGTCTAAAAAGTGCAGAAGCAGCATTAGTGTAGATTAATGTAGATTAGCAGAGCTTGCAGGACCAATCCCATTGACGTTGGAAGATGTTGGACATTGGAGTGCTGGCCTGCTGTTGGACGTGCCATGCTAAATAAAATTACCAAAGCAAAAAGTTTGATTGAGCTCTCAGAGCCAAACAGAATAATTCAGATAGATATCAAATAAAATACCAAAACGAGTTGCTCAATGTGGTGATATGCTTCTTTGCCATACATGACACATCATCTCCCAGTTACTCTTTACTGGCCTCCTTATAAATGGTAGATTTATAGTTCTGATAAGTAACCCTAATGTAAACACAAATGTTTTAGGAGTAATCTTGTAATTACTGTGATATTTCTCTCAGAGTGAAGCTTTGACAGACAAAACAATTAGTTGAATGACCAAGAGCTGAGTTTTTTTAGAAAAGTACGTAGAATACTGTCACACATAGGAATTAGTACGTTCATTCCAGCATCAAACAAAACTACCACAATTCTTGGTTTAAAATGTAATCATTGCAATACTATTCGTCATCACTATTTCTGCTTTTGTCATCAACTAAGAAATAGGAATATATGAATGATGAGTAAAATGAAAAAGAGGTAGCAGTAGAAGAGGACAGGAAAGAAGAGGAAATTTAAAAGCAGGCTGTTAACTTACATAATTCTCAGTATTATTCTATTAATGTTGATACTTGGCCTGAACTTAACTATGTTCAAGCATCAGCATTGCCCAAAAATCTCTGAGGCATTTTGTGTTGCTCTCTTTAACATGTGAAACTGATGACATTATCTGCTCATAACTGTTAATCAGACTGAGGCGATATTCTGAACAATTACTTCAAGACCCTTATGAAAATGTGCCTAAAAAGACTTGAACTTGAAGGATGAGGCTGTTCCTTGGAGAGAGTGTGGAAAAATTAAATTCATCCAGGAGACACTCAGAACAGAGCCCCTGCTCCTCCATGGAGAGGAGCCAGTTGATGTGGTCCAGGCATCTCTGGTGGAGGTGGCTGGGCCTGGGCCTCTCCACCCAAGGTGCTGCCTCCCCCATTACCCCAACTCAGAATACATTAAAGGAGTATACATCAGCAGAATAGCATGAATTAATTTATTCTGTAGAATATTGTATGAAATTAAAGAGAAAAAAAAATAGGCAAAATAGGAAGTTTAGGAAACCCAGAACAGGGCACAGAGAGGAACACTGATGAATGGACATTCAAGATGTTTTTCCTTTTTAAATCTACCCATTAGTGACTTCATAACTCATAAGTTTGTTTAAAACTTAAAGTCAGTTAAATTACCAGGTTGGGATTCCCTCTCAGAGTTCACTTTAATCCTCTCTGTCCTCATCTCAATAAAACTGTGAAGCAACTTCAGTTAAATGCAGAGAAGAAACTGATGCTTTTGTTTTATTTTATTTTTTATTTTTTGCAGAGAAATAAATTACAGCAAAACAAACAAACAATATAGACCAGGTGAGAGGGCCTTATTTGGGTCTTTCTCCCTGTCTGATCATCTCTGAAGATTTGGGGGGAAGTGCTGCGGCCAGGGGCCTGACACTTGCAGCTTCTTGTAGTTTTGCACACCATCTTCATCATCCTCTTCCTCTTTGATGTCACCATCTTTCTACAGATCAAATGTGTACATCTTCATCATTTGAGGTGCAGTGATATGAACCTGCGTGGACTGCTCACTATCGTATTACTCACCTTACTTTACGCAGAGCCTCCTGGTATCTGTCGGCCTTTTTAGAATCCTGAATTGCCTATAGACAGCAGGATCAAGACTTTTAGATATGTGTGCATCTAAATCGAACCTGAATGGTCAATTGCACTATCTGAGGTTTAGCGTCAACTTGCTTTTAAACCCCTATGATGTAAGAAAGTCATGTGACCTGTTAAACTCAGTTGCTCTGATGCTAGCACATGTGGTTTAACGTTCTGGGGAAGGTAAGCTTGATTCAACTGTTGTGTTGTGAAAAAGAATATCAGGACAACTACTAAATGTCTCTTTTTGGCGTTTGCTTATATCCAATAAAAATATAGCCTACTTGCATCTTAGTAGTATTTTACCATAATATGATACATATATCAACTGAACGGTGATAATTTTGTTAATATTTGTCCTCATTGAGGCCCATGCAGGGTGCTGCCTCTAAAAGACCAACACATAAATACTTATTAGTGCATTATTCATTCAACTAGATCAAAAGTAATGACTTAGCAAACATTTTTAAAAGATTTAACAACAAAATGCTTTTTTTTTTTTCCAAAACTTGTAATTTTTGTCAAATTTACTTTTTTGATTACAAAAATTTGTGATTTTAGGGCAAAAAGTTGAAATTATAGAAAACTTGCTTTTTTTTTTTTTTTTTTTACTGAATCACCTTTTTTTTAAGTTGTGATTTTAAAAGGAAAAAAGGTATTTTATCATCAAAGTTGTGATTTCTGTGAAATTTGAGGCTTTATGACAAAAAAAAGATATATTGTTAAAATTCTCAATTTTATGACAATTTCTTTTAAAGAAAAGTCAGTTTTTTAAATTGCAAATATAGACAAAAAATTTATGATTCTGTATATACTATTATTCATTCCCGTGGGGAAATTTTGCCTCTGACCCATTTGGGCTGCTGAACCCAGAGAGGTGGGCTGCTGTGATGCGGCGCCCGGGGGTTTCAGGTGCCTTGCTCAGGGGCACCTCATCCATGGATGTGGAGAAGCACTTGTTCAGCTGGGAACTGGGGTGGCGACCCCCCGGGTGCCCGCCCCGTTTTCCCCCCGGTAAGCCCCAGAACCCCAATCTTTTTT
>JBAMYA010113639.1:0-19024 GCA_037176975.1 Arrhamphus sclerolepis
CCCCCCGCCCACACACACACACATATATATATATATATATATATATATATATATATATATATACACACATAATTATTATATATCATTTCTAAATCTCATTAAAGAACAAATGAAGCATAGCTTTTCTAACACTCAGTTGCCAAATTCAGTATGTCACCTGGTGGAAGTTGTTTCCATAAGTGTGGTTTCCAAAACATTGTGTAACCATGGTTAGGCAGGAGGACACAAAAGCGTAGGTCAACCAGAGAAGAGTAAACAATAAAATGAAACCAGGTCAGAAAGGTGCTTTTACAAGGCTGTTTAAATACCGCTTATGCCACAACCGACATAGAGGGCATTAAGGCATAGTGATACTTTTGCATTTAGTTTTAATTTGCTGTAATGTTAATTTTTTTTTTGTTTAAGACACTTTGTGTCTTCAAAAATGTTTTTCTTTTTTCATTAACTGGGAAAAATAAGGAAAAGGTAAACAAACCTCACACACCCACGCCAGCACCCATCCTCCTGTTTGCTAAGTAACCTGAGTTCGAGGACAAGAAACTGGGACCAGTTTTAAAGAACTGATCAGGTTGTCATGTCAACGACAACATGTTTACTCACTGCTCGTCTTTGTGGACAGCTCTTCAGCTGAAGGGCAGCAGTACAAAGTCGACAGCCGAGTGAGAGGTCATCAGTGCTGAAGGCCAGAGTACGAGCCTTTTCTCTCTCTGTGTGTTAATTGCTCTTATCAAAGGCAACACAATGCTGAGCGTGTTGTCAATGACACTGTATGTAAGCCGTCATGCACATAAACACTCGTCTGTGGTGGAGTGTTTGGTGTGGGATGATGAGCTCTCAATGAATCATGTTTGCTATTTGACATGACATTTCTTCTGCACACAAGGTTTTGTTATGTTTATTCTATAATTCATGTTGATACATGTTAGAAACCTATTCTACACAGTTTATGAGCATTACTTTTAGACTTCAAATAACCATGCATGAATAGATTATATCAAGGAAATAAAACAATAAGACAAAAAAAAAAAAAGAAAGCTAAATGAAAACATAGCATTAACATGAATTAAACATGTCTGCTAAGGAAACACTATAGAAGAACAAAAGTTTTTTCTTTTGTTTTTTCTTTTGCTTTGAAGGCCCCCTACATTCCAGATCGTTATCATGAATACAACATAAAGTGGTAGACTACATGTAGCTGATGTCCAGTAAAAATGTTGACGAAAGCAAAGCCTATCACCAGCATAAACTACCAAAAAAAACACATTATAGTTTGTTAAGGTAGGAATGTAGTTAGCTGGAATGTAGCATATGTTCTGTATCTCTAAATAAGACAGTCAATTAAATTTTGTGCCTTGTTGTGTTTAAAGTACACAAAACCACTGAACATGACACATAATAACGATGAAAACTGAATAAAACAAACAAACAAACAAAGACTTAGCTAACACATATAACAACACAGATCGTATGCTAACTGATAAAGAACAGCTAGTCAGCTAGATTTACTTTACAAAACCTTGAACAACTCGGCACAGTGTGAAACTTGCTTGACACATGATAGAACAACAGGAACTAGGACAAGGACAACTTTATAGCTTTTTACTTTACTACAGCAATTAAATATAAAATCCCAGCTTTAAACACTGCAATGTAGGTAGCTGTAATGCAGCCTGCACGCTATTTCTCTACAAATAAACATGCATTATGCAAACTTTTAGCACAAGTTGTGTTCAAAGTTTACATTCATAATAGTGTCTCTAAAAAAAAGACACTTCTAGAGCCACAATGCAAATGGACAAAGAACAGCTAGTTAATCTAATTCACTGTATTCAGTTGTATATTGAATATATTCAGTATTTCATTTAAATTATTGTTCAAAGTAGTAACATGTTGTGAAATTCCAGCCTTCAACGCAGCATTGTTTGTTAGCTGTAATGAAGCTGACATGTTGCCATGTATTATATCTCTGCAAATAAACATGAGCATGTTTTGGTCAAATTATGCAAAAGCACTCAACGCAACTCATAATGCCATCTTAAAACATACAACAAAGAAAGCAAATAATGGAGCGGAGGGGGAAAAACAAGCAAATGCCCAGCTAGTGTTCTTCCACCACTCTTAATAGCATGTTAAAACCATGAAAAGAGAAGAATTTTAAAGCTTAATTTCTAAGGTGAAAAGGTTATGTGCATTGTTGCTTCAAGTACATGGCTTGAAGAAAAAAAAGGGAAAACTGTTACCCAGGTTTAACGTTCTGGGTATCGCACACAGCATTTAGGTTACTAATTTGTACTGAGTGCAGATGCTGCATTGTTTTTCCAAAACTTTAAACTTTCCTGAACACACACCTAATATATTATTAAGTAATGTTTACTTAGTGTTGCAGTTGTGCTGATGCAATAGGTTATGTCTATCTTTACAGGAACAAAAATAACAAATGACCTGGAAATTCTGAGAAGTTTAAATCTAAATGCAAGAATTACTTACAGAGAAAAGCAGGGATATAGATGTGCACATCATTAGACATACCTGTGCCCACAAGATGAAACCAAAGTTGTTTTTTGTCTTTCGTTTTCAGGGCCACACGGATGCGGCTTGATCAAAAAGTATAGAGGGCAGTGAGCATGTGAAAGAGCTTTTATCAGGAAGAGCTGAATGAAGTCTAACACCCAGTACCTACTGGTTTCAGCTGATGTAAAGAGCTATGATAACTAAGGAGAAAAATCTATGATTTCTGTGTTCAAGTCAAACTTTATTACACAGAACCCAGATGAATTTAACAGCATCCATCTATTTTTTTTGGCTCTAGTGGCCTTTATTAGCAGTAACTGGACAGGAAGGAGAGGGTGGAGAGAGAGGGGGGAGACATGCAGCAAAGGGACACAGTCAGACCTGTGACCGCTGCAGGAGGACTTGTAGCCTCCTCAGTACATGGGCTGCTTGCTCTAACCACTGTGCTACCCAACAGCCCAACATCCATCTATTTGATAATTACCATCATGTTCGCTGTATTTATAGCAGCTGTGTGGACAGGAGCTAGTGAGAGCCCTTGGGGAGGACGTTTGCCACCTTTCAATTCACCTTCGATTCCCATTTCATCCTCTTCAGCATCTTGAGAGGCAGCAGTTTATCTCAGTAGTCATTGCTAGAGGCATGGTACACCCTGGACAGGTAACCAGTCCAAGGCAGAGTTAACAAAGATTCACTTTAAACTCACACATCAACATGAACCTGGGTTCAAACTAGGGATGTTGGATTTTATTTAAGCGAATCCCAGTGCACTTCACTTGAATATGTGTGAATGCTGCCACTCAAACTTCGGTAATTAGTGCGTCAAACAAACAAGAACATCAAGACACGTCAGAAAGATTGATCTAGTTCTGCCTTCAAATGGACCAAACCAAAAAAAAAAACCAAAAAACCCAACAACAATCAGGTAATGAACTTTTCCACAATTTCCGGTTCATAAGAGGCCAATGTCTTCGCCAAATAAATCACAACTTTCTACTTGTGAAATTGACTAAATGCATGATTTACTGATTCCAACCAAAAGCATTAAACTGCATGTGTGAAAGTTTTTGGACTTTCTGACGAGTCTGGCTGACATACCAGGATGCTGGCTACCCAGCAGTCACACTGAGAACATAAAAGCCCTCATCAGGATTTGAACCAGGAGCCTTCACGTCAGGTGGCCGGTTTCACACGGTAAAAACAGAAAGCATCAGCTCATTCAAAATATGCCTCGACCAGAAAAATCGATTTAGCCTTGCTGTGTCTCAAGCTGGGTATCTGCTCTGCATTCCAATGAATACATGAAACCAAATTCTCCTCAGTGGATCCTTAAAAATATACCTCACGGCATTAGTGTCTCTCTGGATAAATGCTTTCAAAGCTTGATTTCATTTTCCACACAGAGGAGGGACGATGACACCAAATCCTCCCCTGGATGGAAAAATAACGAAGCCAACGTGTCACTGTGGAGCACTGTGTCGGGACTGTCGCCTCCAGCATGGCAGCTTCACAAAGGCCATCAGGGTTTCTGCACAGAGCTGAGGCCTGTCTGTCAGTGCGTGGGTGGATATGAGTGTGCAGAAACAGAGGGAGGGGTGAGATGCTTGCTAAATGCTGACTGGTCAGTTCCAGGCTGTAGAAGCAGATGGCACAGTTTGGCCTCTGATTCCTCCGGCCATTCTCTAGGTGAGCATTTATCTGCACTCTCACACACACACACACACACACACAAATGTCTTTACATAATGGAGTACAAGAAAATGATGTCTTTTAGCTAACATTTTACTTTCCAGTTCCTGAGAAAAACTTTCTTCTTTCACGTTTTGGCTCATCGCCTAAACATATTCCCACCGCACAGGCTAGTCAAGAGTATGGAAACGTAACAGAAATAGAAAGCTTTGAAGGAAACTCCGCTAGGAGCTGTGTGTCTGTGTTAACGGAACGCGACAGTCAGAAAGAAAGACATACATACAATAGAAAGTTTAATATAGGTGTATTTTTGGTATATAAGTGACAAGAGAAATAGGGAAAAATGGGGAGAAAATCAGGCCTGATTATAAGCGGTTATAAGGCTATTTTGTCTCATTTACTCTCGACTAATACTTAATGAAACTTGCAATGTAATAATCAGTATTAAGACTTTTTCCATGTTTGAATCAAACGATTTTGCCTTCCATGTCCGTCTGAAGTCTGTAGTCCAGAGACTTTTCTAAACTGAGTTTCTTTGCTTGCAGAGGTCTGCCATGCCTTTACTGTGTTACCTCATGCAGCCACCAGTGGCTTGCATCATGAAAATAAAACAACTCCACTGTGTTTACTCAGAAGAAAAATACTCAAGAGATTGATGATGCTCCTCCTCACTTGCATTCCCATCTCAGAGCTCCCACAAACTACTTCCAAATGTAAATTCAGCACGTAGGTTCAACTTAAGGCATCTTTCATTTTCCATGAAACAGATGAAAGATACCAATTGTAAAATGTTTTGTCTACTGTATATGAGTGAATATACAACCACAAATCAGAAAAAGTTATGACACTATATGGAAAATGAATAAAAAAAGGTTTAGTCATTTTACAATGTTGTCACTACAGCTTACAAATCTTAAAAGATGCTCTGGCATTTAGGATGCCCGTTTAATAAAGCATTACAGTTTTTATTGTATTATATACTTCCTGAAATATTAATGTAAGAATTGTTGCATTTTTCCTTCCATATTGATGACATGGTTCTTTTAAAATACTAAAGGAAACAGTTCTGTTCCTTTCAGAGGGATTTTTAAAAAAAAAATCCTGCAGTGTTGCCTTATATACACATTTGTATAGGCTTCTACGGTTTCCTGTCATTTTATTGGTTAAGTGGGGACACACCACCCAAGGGAACACAGTACCAGAAGATCAAACATGCCTACAAACACAAAGAGACGCTGACCCTTCCTGGCACATGACAGAAAAGGCGCCAGGTTCCCTCTCTGTCTGTTTACATTTGCTGACCGACAGTACAGTCAGGGCTGTCTGACAACGCCGATACCTCACCATACACGTAGGTGACTATAGGAGAACATGCAATTCTGGGCAATATATTAATGAACATTTATTCTGACGTAAATGTACATTTATTGGTAAAACTGTGCATTTATTGTTATTTTTCTGCATCCTCGTTGATCCATGTTCTGCCCATTAGCTCCTTTTACATAAAATACAGGACATAATTGGTTTCATAACACTGCTAATATTTACTTATGAAATCAATGCAAGGTGAATTCAGCTTATCGGCAAACGAAGATAAACAACACACACACACACACACGCACACACTCTTTGCTGCCTGCTCGTTCAAGCTTTTCGTGACAATAGCTCCTCGTCTCAACGTATTTCCTGAGTCAGTGCTCAGAGAAAGGGAAACTTTCCGGGGATTCTTCGTCTTCACTGGCCTTGTCTATAAAACACACTCCTATATACACACACACATTTGTGCACAATATGAGAGCAAACCCCTGGGGGAAAATAAAAATATTTGATTTAATTTCTCTAATTGGTAGTACACCGTCACCAGCGTGACTACTTTGTCGTCGGACAATGAACCTTGTCCATTGATGCTGCATGGCTGTGGTTTGATATCTGATTTAATCAAAGTTAGTTTTCCTTTTACGTAAAGGGAACGCCCCCTCCCAAACACACACACAGACACACTCCTTTACTCACAGGAAATTTGGAGCTCTCAAGGACAATAGTTCTTTCCTATACTGTGATTAAGAACTCTGTAAAGACTCTTAATGGGGTGGTTCAGTTTTTTTCACTTTGCCCTTTTATTTTCTAAGGGCACAGACTTCATATCACAGATTGATGAAGCCATCATGACTTTACCATAGAAAATATAAAGACAACTGGACAAAGCCTTTGTGACGCCACCCGAAGTAGAACACCCCCCCGCCAACTTGATTAATCCAAAAATGGGAAAATGGGTGAGACAAACAAGGCAGTCAGTCAGCTGGAAGACGCCCTGCTTCAGTCATTTACCACAAGCTACTTATTTTAGCTTTGTTCATTTATCAAGCAAACTAACATTTCGTGACATTCATTCTAATTGAATCTATTCCCGCTTCAGATGTCATTTTTGGTAGAGACATCTGAAAGAAACACCACCGGAGCCAAACTGAGGACTGCCGTTACAGTGATTCCAAGACAAGGCAAGACAGCGGAAGCAGTAACTAGCTTGATTAAAGGCTGCCAACTCAGCCCCCAGCCACAACCAGCCGTTCTTTGGCAGTTAGTCCCGACAGAATGCTGATTCAGCTGCTACCTGAACTCGCAGCCAGCAGGTCACACCCCTGAGCCCTCGAGGCCTTCCCCTGGCCCCCGCCACCAAATCTTTTGAAACTTTCCAGGCCAACCCAGAGTAGTTCACAGGCATTTGTACAATTAACAGCAAAGCAGGTCATATTGTCTTCAAAATAAGAGCTACTGTGTTCTCTTAGTTCAGTTCACACGTTTAATTCACAGCTTGGCTGTTAAATTTGCCAAAAATTGTGTAGTTAAACATTATGACAACAGGCTATTAACACTATAGGCAGCTATGCATCTTTCAGGAAAAAAATAAATAAAATAAAAATGGCACTTAACACTTAAAGTGTAACTATGCATAAATTTGTGGCTTTGAATAAAGAACATAAAAATTCAGTCTTCACAGTTGTCATGGATGTAAAATGTGGAGACAGAAAACATTTTTCTGGAACAAGCTGTAAGCATGTTTATTTCTGCTGCATAGTTAGACACAGTTTAATGCAGTTAGACATTTTAATGCTGGAGTCAATGGAAACTGACTCACTTGGGGAGCTAAATCCCTAGTAGAATTTCAAGGAACTGCAAGTTTTTCAACTTCCTTATTGATATCAGACTAGCACGCCGGATGTAGCCCCTTGGACTTCACCTGTTGTTTGTGGTTTGTGGACTCATGCTTGATGTTATTCAACATTTGCCATCATCATTTAGTTTATGCGTACATCTTTAGACTCACCTGTAAACCAAAACAGTCCTTGCGAAGATAAAAACAAGCTCTAAGTCTTTATTAAAATATAAGTTAAGAGTTCTTTACAAAAGTTTGCCCTGTACAAAGGTGATTATTTAAAGAATGACTTACTTCTGGAAGGAACCTTGAATGTGCATCAGATGGAATACAGAGTTGTTTTCATTCTTCCCTCTGGGAGGTTATTGTTTAATTAAAAACCTGAAAATGTACTTAGCTTTGAATTTTATCTATTCATCTCTACAGAGACCAAGAGTTCTGCACCAGATTAGTAATAAGTATTAGATATAGCATAGCGTACAAGTATGAGATTTTAGATGTAAAGATGGTCATTTAAACAGTTTTTGACCTTCAAGCCTTGTAGCATTAAAAAATTAACCTTTAAAACTGACTCAGCAGTTCTTTCATTAACTTTTCTGAATTAAATTGTATTTTTTTCTTAATTTGTTTGATTATTTTAAGATGCAGTTGTATATATTTAGCATTTACAGTGCCAGGTTTGTGCAGGCTCAAAATAATGAATAAAGAAAGTGCAGTGCTGTGTTTCTGTGCTATATCACACTTTTAAAAGTCTGCTACACAAAAGTATGACTTGCATCTCTATCAAACTGGGCCTAGGAATTACTGATCTAAGAATTTGCTATTTACAAAGAAAGGCAAATTATACTTTTTTAAACAGAGGATTCAGCATTAAAAATTAAAGCGTGCACGTCTATGTGAGCTTTGCATAGCTTCCTGTCTGAAGGGAAGCTTGAAAACGAGGCCAAGATCTCCTCCTATAGGGTTCTGTCAGCGCTGTGTGGAGGCACGGAGGAACCTCGCAACACCCGCAGGCAGCCAACTTAATATCGGTCCACTGGGATGTACTCAGGATACAACAGAAGTGAACTGGGAAGATGGGAAGAGGAAAAGGGAGGCATGCAGAAACAAAGGAAGAGAGAAAGAGTTGCAAAAAAAGGACAAGAGATGAATAGTTGAAATTTTTAAAAGATAAACACCGGGTCAACAGTGTTTTTTTTTTCCCTCCTCCAAATAGTTAACAGTTGATAAATCAGTCGTAAAAATGCTCTCAGACATCCAAATTCAGCTCACAGCTATCAGAACAGAATTTTTTCCCTCCAACTTTACAGCCGTGAAGAGCAAGTCTCCTCTAAACTAATGGATGTGGATGTGAAATCATCTCACATGATAGTTTCAAAGCCAGTGACGATTATGCCTGTATATATATATAATAGGATTTCCTGATCAGACTGAGAGATAATGTGTTTTAACCATTTGATGCAGCCACGTTAAAGGTCCTACACACAAAAATGTGCAAATCGAAATCCATTCAAATCACTATTAAAGCCTCTGGCCTCAAATGAAAAAGAGATATGAGATGCATGTTTTATAGCTTTTTTTCTTTTTTTTCTTAGAGTGGGATCAAAAAATGATTCCGTTTAGCATAAAGACATTGAGCCAAATTTAATAACGTATATAAATAAATGTTAATCTTTCACATATATTAGGCTAAATAATCCAGTTTATACTATACTAAGTATACTAAAAATACATGTTTTTAGACCATAAATAGAAGTTGACAAAAACTTATAAGATTTAAAACTTATTTGATAAGTGATACTTTACATTTAAAATTTTATAGTTTATTTTTGTTATGTGCACATTTATGCGTGAAGGGACTTTAATGTAACATTGTTCAAGGTGGAGCTAAGGGTTAAATATTGTCATGCAGTAAGCATTTAATTATATTACTTTCAAATCCAAATAGAAGCTTAAACAGTAGTGAAAATGATCATGATGCAGATTTTCAGATAAGTCTTTTGCTACTTGAACTGCTGTTTCATATCAAACAACATATAATTGACATGCAGGCACATAAACAGAAAGCACAGAAACAGACAAGACTGTAGAACGTCAGGAAAAATGCTGAGAAAGTTAATGTTACATCATTTTAAAGCTAAAGCAGAGCAACCTTTGCATTATCTTTCTCTGGTATTTCTCATGCAGGACTTTCCGTAATCAATGAGATTAGCCACATTTATCAGTGTATAGCTTTTCTTTGGAGGTTTTGTCAACAAAACATAGGTGGTCCTCCTACCAGGTCACTCTGATTGACTGGATTTCACAAAAACAAGCACTTTACCTTATTTAGAGCTATTGATTCACCGCTAAAATGCTGCTTATCAGTGTAAAGTAGAAACGTGTCAGTGAGGGAAAGTCTGGAATTGATTCCGTCTCAGCTCATGTGTAAGAACAGAATACTCATGTTTTTTTATTTAAGTTAAGTCAATTATTTACAGGCTCTGTCAGCTGATGCTTTAGATGAAATAAAAAGCAAAGAACAAAAAAGAAATGATAAATTACTGCTCTTGCAACACACAATTTCAACCAGAATCATTATATCATTAAAATTTTATTTATGTATTTATTTATAATTAATTCATTTTAAACAAATGATGACTGTGTCAAGGGTTTGACCTTATAAACTTGTCAACTTGTACTCTTTGGTCTCTTTACTTTTGGACTCAGCAGCTGACCTGCATGGACATCGTGTCATCATGCGACAGAACTGTAGAAACCTGATCCCTCAACAACAGCTTTGTCAAAGGTTGTTGTCCTGCAGGATGAGCCAAAAAAAAACAAAAAAACATTATCTGATCAAGTTTGGGAAGGTCCCATCTGTGGGATCCATTTGCTGAAGGCCAAAACTTGTGATCAAGAGGAATCTGCAAAATTAATGCAGGCACAAGGAAATCAGCATGGACGCTGTTATGTTGTATAAAAGTAAAATATCCGTTGTCGTGCGTATGTTGGGGGTGTATATTTTGTGGATGATTAATCTGCTGCAGGGCCGCAGACTAACTGGTGTAAAGTTACAGGATGGCAGCTGATCCCAGTACCAGGCAGAATCATCTGGTTGCTCAGACGATACTCCAACCAGCCTCAGTCAAGTTGCATTATTTATGTTGCTCAGTCTGATTAGATGGAACGTTACATGTTGTACCGTCACTGACTTAATAAACTCCATGTCAGTTGTCACTGGTGTCTGTGCTGTTTTATGTCCACTATTGAGCAATTATAAACAACAAAACAAAATTGTTTCCTAACATGACTGATGTTTATTTTACAGCAGCTATGAGTACAAAGTCAGAGCAAACCCTTCAAACGCATCCTTCAGGAGACGTGGGTTTTTCAGTATGACAGGCAGTACAGTGTTCAACTACAATGAACTATGAGACAGGCCTGTAAAAGTACTATTGATGCTTTTCCTTATTGATGAATCTTTTGTTTGGCACAAATGTGCTGTATGGTACATGGTGGGTGTTCTATTGAAGAACATAAGCAGTGATGTGTTTGATGCCTGAATGTTGAAGCTATGAAAACAGAAAAAAGGAGAAAATGTTAAAAGGACTTACTTTTAATACTGGCTCAGTGTACTCACCAATATTGTCCAAAGAATAAACATTAAATTAACCCGTGTAAGGGGGTAGCACAAGGATCCTGGAACAAAAATGTATGGTTGGAACATCAAATGTCTTATGCTTTTTCTCATTTTGTGTACATTTATATATGACTACACATGAACGTTTTGCACTCTCTTGGTACCTGATGGATTATTAACTAGTGTCTGCAGCTGCATATTGTCACGTCCCATATGACTTACAATAACCCTGAAAATCTCAAAAAGTTGCTCTGACATCAGTAGTGACATGGATGACAGCTGTTTATGTGGCGCTGTGTAAAGGTGGAAGGGGTGGACCTAGTGACAAAGAGGGAGGCAGGGAAAGACAGAGGGGAGGAGAAGGTAAATGTTTTGGTTTTCATGGGGGAGTAGGAGGAAAGTGTGTGAGGGGTCTGGGTCAGAATGGAGCCAGCATATAAACACGCTGGAGGAAATGTTGTGTGTACGCCCTTAAATTTGCATGAATGAACATTGGACAAAGGTTACTGTAATACAAATGCGTACACGTTCTCACCCTAGATGAATATTGTTGGGTCATACAATACAGCACATTTTATACACTGACTGAATGGGGATGGATGTGGTGGTGACATGTCATTTCTGGGTTGTTGGCAGTAGCTCAGCTGATACCCACAAACAGGGAGATTGATGCTACATATTGACAGACATGCATAGATTTTATGTATATATTCTCCCAGAAATATACAACCTAAGTAGTTTGATAGCAGAATATCAATTTCATGTGTTAAGTGCTTTTTTTTTTTTTTTTTAAAGTAGGGCAAGTGTTACTCCAAAATGTTTTTTTTGTTTCTTTTATTTTTGGGGGGTGGGGGTGGGGGTGGGGGGGGGTGCAATGAATATCTCCTCTCCGTCGGCCCTTTTCATGAGTGCACTGTAAAAGTAACTGGATAAACTGGACACAAACAGAAAACTGCTTCAGCCAATCACTGACTGGGGGCGTTTATGGCAGGGTATGTTTTCTATGGGACCATTTCAAGGAAGGGGATAAAAGGGTTAGTTCTCCATGTTCTATTGATGTTTTGTTCAAATATCAACAAACGTGACAGACGTCATCCAGAAATCCCATACATTAACTTTCATTCATGGCCTTTGACAGAAAGTTTGAATTCCCTGCTACAGTATTTGCCAAACAGAGATGTCCTTGATGATGTGCATCTTAGTGGCATCAGATCTCATATCAAACCTGCAAAAAGAAACGGATAACATTTGGGCTTGGGCATGATTTTGCTGGTATAATGCGTTTTTAGTGTTTTTAGAGTTTGTATTCTAAACTGCCAAACCTGCAAGAGGAGGCTTACAAACACTGAGTACAACTGACCAACCAGAAGACCATGGATGTTCAGGGATTGGGGCCCTTAAGATCTGTTGCGACCCTTAACACAGCATGTTTTGAACAAACATTGGAGCAAAAGGAGGAAGAAAAACAATGCTTGAGAGAAAGTGGCAGCAGAAGATAAATAAGTGAATAATTAATGTGAATGACTCCCCCTGGTGAAGTCTGAGAACCATTGTTCTGAAACTTTAGAACAAAACTGTATGTCTCTTTTAATCTATGTTCTTAAACAAACGTGATTGTGGGAAGGGACAACAGTTATTCATTGATGGATTTTAATGGACTATGTTAAACCTTCATTTGTTCTTCATTTTTTCTTTAATTTCTTTTGTATCTTAACTTCAAAATATTTGAACTTTCTTGGAAAGTTGCCAAAGGAACTGATGCTTAGCTATCAAGCTGCTCTGCACAGGATATGGACAACCTATCTGAACTGGAAGTTAAAAGATAAAATATTTCTGTCAGCACTTGTTAGTTGAAGAATTTAATTCTTATACGTTGAGGGGTATCTACAAAATATGCATGTGTTTGGATGGTTTGGTTGCAAATTTGAGGTAGACACTCCACACCAATTCAGGGCATTGTACAAACAAAATTCACTTACTTATTGTCTCTCAAGGGAAGGACACAAATGGCTTGATGGGAAACTGAATATGAAGGAAAAACAAGTGAACATCTCTTTCATATCCTTGTACGTAATATATATATACATACTATATATATAACATATACATGTATATGTAATATTATTGCTCATGCATCAAAAGGCCAATATTGGTACTCAATTATCTTATCTACAGGCTGTATTTTCTTCTGACTTTCTTTTTTTCTTTTTTCTTTTTTTTTCTTTTAGAAAAAGTTTGTTGCATCACATTGTGTTCTGAGAAGGCCATCAAAGCCCGCAGGATAAAATCTAATATGGGATGAAGGCTCAAAACTGAAGACACAACAGAATAATAGGTCAGCCCCCACCTCCCAGACTGTCAGACGCTCACATCTTCCTGTATCTATTGAAAGAGTTGCATTGGCCACAGGGTTGAGAGTGTGCGGGAGTGAAAACGTTTGTGTGTTTGCCTGTGATTAAAGGTTATGAACTGCATAAACAGCAAAAGGATTTGTGCATCAGCTCTTTTGATATTTTTCTTTGCTTTACAGACCTGTAAATCTCTGCCTCTTCCACAGATGGCATCAGAAAGCATGTGTCTGTGTGTGCTTGTCTTTGACCTGCAGGACACCAACTCAGACTGCTGTCTCCATGGAGAGGGGGCCGCTTCCTGTCGTCAAAAGGCCACGCTTCCTGTGCTGAGGATGCAATTACAGACGAGCGTATTGGACAGTTTTTACTGTACTAGTTGTAAATCCATTTGTAAGCACTGATTTTTACATCTGTGTAATGGTTTTGGATTTTCTTCTTTCTTTTTTCTTTTTTTTTTTCTTTTAGGTTTGCATGATTTTGTCTACAAGGATATCTGCATGCTCTCCATTGCCATTGTCGGTTGTTAAAAAATAAAATAAAAAAATGGCAATTTATCCCTCCTTTGTTGCAGAGACATCATCCAGGAAGCTGTTTCAATACCCAAGAAGTTATGCACACTTTGAGTCATTCTAACCAGCACAAGACCAGCAAGGTGGAGCTGAATTAAGTAGATGTGGGTGGGTGAAGTTTGAGGTGAAACTATGTTCAGAGGAAGCTTCTCAAAATAGCGAAGGCAGGCCAGTACCATTGTCTGAAATGTCCCAGTGTCTTTTCTTTTCCTCCGGTAGACTTCATCCCTGCTCACTCCACCCCTGCATTATACTGAGTGGACAGGAGACACACAGGCACCAGGGGGGAAGCAATTCCTCTGCACGCTGCTCTTTCAGGATAGCTATTATAAATATTCGCCAGGCAGTAGGAGGGTCCTTTAAAAGATAATCTGCAGATGAGCATGCCAATTGTAATTCCTGATGTTTATTACTACATCTGTATATATATATATATATATATATATATATATATACACATATGTTGTGTAATAAAACAGAAGTAAAAAAAGAAAGGCAACAATTTGCAAATCTCATAAGCCCATAGGTTATTCCCAGAAGAACATGTCAGAACATTTCGTGCAAAATGACTAATAACTTATTTTGACTTTGATGTCAACAACACTAAAAAAGCTGGAACAAGGACAAGAAAAGGCTTCAAAATTAATTGGCATCAATTAAAAACAAATGGAGGAACATTTGACAACTAATTTGGTTATTTTGATTAGTTCAGTGACATGTCTGGGTATAAAAGCAGAATTTCAGAGAGGCAGAGGATGTTAAGATGGACAGATGTTCATCAATCTGCAACAAACTTCAGAACAATTTCATAAAAATCTTTGAAGATACCACCATCTACAACACATAATTTTGTCTAAAAGATGTGTCTGTGCACCATGTACAATGCTGAAGGACAAATCTTGATGTGCGTGAGCTTTGATCCCTCAGATGGTACTGCAGCACCCAGACCTTTAGAGACAGTTGTCAAAGGAAGAGGAGATGCTACAGATTGGTAAACATCAGAGCCTTTCCAACTTTTTTGAAATGCGTTTCTGCCATCAATGTCAAAATGAACTCTTATTTTCCATCATCTGGTATGTTCTTTATGTTCTATTGGAGGTAAAATATGGGCCTATGAGATCTTTCAGATCATTCATTGACCAGATTACTCTAATCACAGAACAGTAGTCAGGGATCTCTGACTACACATGTCCTAACTTTTTTGGAATTTGGGTTGTAAATCATAGCTATAATGTTTTCCTCCCAAGCAGTCTATTGCACAGTCAAGACAGGCATTGTAGGAAAACTGAT
The DNA here is from genome assembly GCA_037176975.1 of Arrhamphus sclerolepis. NCBI lineage: Eukaryota > Metazoa > Chordata > Actinopteri > Beloniformes > Hemiramphidae > Arrhamphus > Arrhamphus sclerolepis. The sequence goes on from JBAMYA010113639.1 coordinate 15,187, forward strand.
GGTCTTTTCCTATTAACATTACAACCTTTTGCAATAGAGTTAAATCTTATTGCTAGTGCTTGCATTCTGCAATCATGCACACACAAACAGAAGACGTTCTGTTCCCAAACTGCTCCAAATATAACCCAGACTGTGAGATCACTAGTCTTTTATATAAAATACGTTTCATGAAATTATAGTCTTGAACATAAAGTTAAACCTTCATTTTTCCTCACAGTTCTGCCCTTTATATTACCCCTTTACATGATGAATTCAATAAAAGACCAAACAAAAGTTCATATTTATACATTTATTTTTCCTTAATGTACTCCACCATGCACTAAATTCTCCACCACTGCACTGAAAAAGCCCCTTGATAGAGTTTGAACCCGACAATCAGAAATTCTTGGAGAACCAGATTGTTCAAAGTTGAAGAAACTATTGTCCTGAATAAAGAAAAATGCTCTGAGTTCTGTTGTGCTGGATACCTGTGGGCTAGCTGGTATACGTAACCTCTCAGACTATCAGTGAAAGCAAAAAAAGAGCTGTTAAAGGGCCCAAGGACACCATGGCAGTGAAGGGTACCTCAGTGGCTGATGACCCCCTTCTTCACCTTCTTTTGTTTAAATTAATTCTCGTCTCATCAATAAAGATGAGCTTAGAACAGAAACCTCAAGGATAATCTATAGAAACACAGGCTACGTATTGATTACATAGCAGAGTACATGCAAGAAGAGGAAAATTCAACTAAATTCAGTTCAGAGAAAGAGAAAGAGAAGAGAGGTACAAAAATATATAAATATGTGGTGTTGGAGGTTGGCCACACCAGCAGGCATCCTACAGTGGTATCCAGTCAACAGGTAAATGGTCCGGGTGGTCAGAAGATGGAAGGTTTTGGAGGCAGGAAGGAGTGAAACATCACCACAACAGCATCTGAAAAAGGAGAAGAGAGAAGAAAGAGAGACGGAAGATAGACAACGTTGACTCATATACTTTATATGAAAACTCATACTTGTGCACATTCCCGGCGCTGCTCTTGATCCACTTCAGTTCTCTATATTTCTGGTTTACAATGCTAATTGTAATCCAGTAAAGGCAAATATTATCCATTTCAGTTGAATTAATTGTAATTCATGCATAATTCAATTTGTTACGGTTTAATCCAAAATTAATATAATGATACTTAAAAATACAGCCTAGCTAAGAAACCCAACTTCATATCTTCACTTTGGTGAAATCTCCCACCCTGAAAAACCACTAAGTGCCAGTGGAAGCTGAAATCCTGGAATATAGGGTACAAACCCCTGATGCAGAACCAGAATCAGGGAGCAGCAAACCTGACCCCCCAGACTAGGCTTCAGTTAGATTATCCCTGTCTATAATCTTGATCAAAAAGAAAGATTTTATGCCTAATCTTAAAAAGTGAGAAAGTGTCTGCTTCCCGAACACTAGCTGGGAGCTTAATCTACAAGAGAGGATCCTAATAACCAAAGATTATACTTTGTGAAACTCCAGGTACTACAGAGCAAAGTGGTCATTTGGGTTAATATGGAACTATAAGGCGGCTGGAGCTGTCACAGGCACTTCCCGCCCTCGTCCTCCTAAGTGCAAACCTCAATTAAAACAAGAGGGAGCTGGACACTTTTGATGTGAGCAGAATAATTTTAAATTCTACCCTAAAATTTAACAGGAATCCAATGAGTGATTCGCTGCAGCAGCATTTGTGAAGGATGTTTTTGTGAAGGATGAGAATGATGAGGCCATTTGCAGAGATGCTTACAGCATTTATACCTCTTAATGTGTTCTGATGATTAATCTACTCCCGGGATATCGTGAAGATGGATTACATCTCCATACTCACAGGCTTCCTCTCTCCCCCTCACCTGACCACCATGTGATTCCCTCCCAGTCCTGCAAGTTCTGGAGCTTTGGTGGTATACTATAGTTGTTGAAAATCTTTTTTTTTTTTTTAATATGGTCATGGAAACTCCTCATTCCTGCAACTGCATATGAGATAGCGATTCTAGGCATTTTTGATAACAAAAACTACACTGCATTAGAGGATGTTATGTTTTGTAAAAGCACATGGTATGACACTCAGAAGTAACACTAAAGAGAAATATGTCAAACCTAGTTTTCCCTCTGAAGGTTCATGTTATAGAAGTCCATAAAACATGTTTGGCTGCATTTTCTTATGTAGCCTCTCTCACTGACATCTCTTGAACAAGTGCACAGTGGGCAAGAGTGGAATAAATCTCATCTGACATCTCTCGTCTCCTTGGCCTTTGGCTTTCATTTCCACCTGCACTTCATTTTCCTGTCTTCTTCCTTAATTTCTCTCTGAGTGCATTCATCCATAGCTAAGTGAACTGACCCAAGGTTTTTTTTTTTTTAAATGTCTGTTGCAGATTCTGACTGGTGTGTGAACATTTTTGACTCTTTTAGTATTTTTGCATGGATAACTGTGCGTTAAATGCGTTACCAGTATCCACTGCTGGCATTTTCTAAATTAGCACTCACTGGAGGAACAGATTTATAAAGCTATTTGTGAATAGAATTTTGGACTAACAACGAATCTGAATCATGAATGGTTATAGTTTAGGAAAATGTGCTGTAGATTTGGTGGATTCTTTTCTGATTCTTGATTTTTTTTCTCATAATTGTATGTATTCTCAAGTTATTCTCGGGATTTGGTAGTTTTGAGTGGTTTTCATCTCTACTTTATGCAGATGATGTGGTCCTGTTGGCGTCACCAACTGGGGATCTTTATCAACTCTCACTGGAGGGTTATCAGTTGAGTGAGAAGTGTTGAGGATAAAAATCAGCACCTCCAAATCTGAGACTATGGCTTTCAATCTGAAAAGAATGGAACGTCTTCTCCTGGTTAGGATTGAGGAGTTACCTCAAGTGAATCCTATTCATGAGTGAAGGAAGAATGGAATGATACATTGACAGGTGATTTGTGCAGCATCTGCAGGAGTGCTGACTCTGTATTGGTATGTAGGGGTAAAAAAAGGTTATTACCAAAAGGTAAGACTCTCATGTTACAGGGGCGTGTGAAAGGATGAATCCAAAAGCTGACCTTGGCAATGTACAAGCAGTTCGGTTTATTTAACATACTTTGAGAGCAGAGGAAGAATCAGAATCATTAACAAGGTTATATAAGCCAGGAAGTCAGACCATAAATCCAGTAGAAAAAAATCTGCATGTCAAACAAAGTCATCCAAAAACAGGCGCTGGATCAGTTAAGAAAGAAAACAAAATAAAACACAGTCTGGTAATCCAGGCAAAGGTACAAAAACTAGATCCAGAGGCAGATCATGAGAACAGAAAAATGGTCAGAACAGATCTGATCAGGAAGACTTTGAAAATAGGCTGGAAAGGCTCAGTTGAAAACACTGGCAGCATCTAGCAAAAGACAGACTCAGGATTTAAATCTACAAGCAGCGCATGAGACTAAACAAGGCACACATGGGTGAAGGAGAAGGTAGATGACAGATGACAGTACAGACAATTGTGTAACAGGTCCACCTTTGTTCCTACCAAGGAACAAAGATTGAAATGACTGAAAAAAACATTTTTCAGGAGGGACTCCAGCTGCTGTTCCTCCACATCCTCCACATTAAAAGGAGTCAATTGAGGTGGTTAAATATCTGGTTAGGATGCTTCTAGAACACCTCCTTAGGAAGGTTTTATGGGCATGACCAACCAGAAGAAAACCCCAAGGTGGACCCAGGTAAAGATGTTTTTATCTCTTGGCTGGCCTGGAAACAGGCTGTGGTGGGGGGGGGGGGGGGGGGGGGGGGGGGGGGGGGGGGGGGGGGGGGGGGGGGGGGGGGGGGGGGGGGGGAAAGAGGAA
>JBAMYA010113650.1:0-19021 GCA_037176975.1 Arrhamphus sclerolepis
AATAATGTCTGAGCAGTCAAAATGACTGCTATGGTCATTCTAGTAGTTGCAGAATTCTGGTAGAGCGAGTGTTAAAAGAAATATTGACTTTTTTTTGCCAAAAAGTAAATTTTGTTGTAAAATTGCAATTTATTTATTCATTCGTTTTGTACTAAAATCACAAATTTTTCTTGTATAATTACAAAAAAAAAGACTTTTGGTTAAAAAAACAACAACTAATTTTGTTGTCAAATGCAGCATCAACTTTTATCATAAAGAAGTTATGAAGAAATTGGGATTTGTTGACTTAATTTGTAAAAAAAAAAGAAAGAAAAAAAAGCAAGTTTTATTGATTTTGAAAAATGAAGACTTTTTATCGTACAGTCAAAAATTTGACTAACTTTAAATAAATACTTTTTTTGATGGAAGATTTTTCAACATTTTAACATAAAATCACAACAGTCATAAAACTGCTCATTTTTATAAAAAAAAAAGCAAATTTTAGAAAAGGAATCACATGCAAATGAGCAACTTTTTCTTTTTTTGCTAAATGATGACTGTGACGTAAACCAGGTGCTCTCCACCTCAGTTATTCCACTTTTTAGTGTCAGTACTGAGTCAGACGGGCTGCCTCAGAAATGTTCTAGTTAGAAGTTTGGGATGTTTATCTTTGATGCATGTGTTGTAGACAGCGATGATTTGACTCTATCTAGGTCTGAGTCTATACCAGAATGACGAAGGACAAGCGGGGAAACTCGTGCCTTTTGATAGTTATAAACTAATTATTAACCTGCTACTGGAAGTCAACGGGTTTACATTACTCCTGTTAGTGTCAGTGCTGCCAAAATAAACATCTGTCTCCACTCTTATTTATCTGCAGAGGTATATCGCCTTGGAAGACTGCCAAGACGGCGAGAAGAAGGATCTTCAGTGCCGAGTGCTGACGCTGGAGTCTCACGCACGACAACTAGAGCTGAAAACTAAAAACTATGCAGACCAGAGTAAGTGTGTTACTTTCTCCATCTGTCGTTTGTGTCGGCTTTGCTGTACCGGCTCTATTATTGGAAAGCTGGGCCAGGATGCCGTGTGAGCAGCATCGACAGTTGGGTCTTGTGACTATGGTGTGTCGGAGGGGAGGCGGCCTCCTGTGTCCCTGTTTCACTACAGGCCATAGTAGCATACTATGAATGTTCGCCTGCCAAGTCCGATAAACGAGCTCTAATTGAATTGAATTGCCCTAAACATGCTCTGGGCCAAGAGAGCTGTCATGCAGGAGGTCTTACTGAGCTCTGACCCTACCTGCATATCATTTGTAATTATCATTCCCCCGCTCCCACCCTCAATAGTGGCATTGATTTTTTATCATTCAGCTGTTTAAAAAAAAAAATGGCAACATGTCTGCAAGGTACATAAATAGCAGAAGTAGTTTTTCTGACACTGAGATGTGGATGTAAAGGACTGCAGACCTGACGTCTCAATGTGGCAGTGTTTCTGAGGCATGACAAGGAAGAAAAAAGGGAAAAAACAAAAAAACAACCCTCATGATGCGTGCATGACTGCACCGTTGATAGTGTGAGATTGTTCCACCAGCGTATCGTAACATAAACCACTCTGCATCGTGCTTGGAGGACATTTGAGAGTACATTTCTGTTCATTTGCCCAGATGTGACACTATCCCCCCCCCCCCACTTCTTCTTTGTCATTTAATGATGCTTGTGGGCCGGATTGGCAGCATTGTGGTGTCAAATGCATAACTAGACACGAGGGGAAAACATGCTGAGGCCTAATTCTATAAACACCAGCGCTGTTGGACAACTTTGCTTGGATTGTTGTCCCACTGATTCATCACTCAGCAATCGCATGTTTTCTCTTGTTACCATTCCACAGAAACACAGAATTAACACCACTTCCACAAGCAGCGCTCAAATTTAAAATATTATTTCTTCTATGCGTTCAGACTTTGCATAAGGGGGCTTTCCTTGAGAATCACTTCATTTTTCAGCCTCAAGTTACTTTTTACCTCCACTTCCTCAAACCTGCAGTAAATCAAGAGTTTTTTCTGCACATCTGTTGTTTCCGACTTGAAATCTGCGCTGCTCAGTCTGATAAGGCGAAGATGGAAGGTGAATGAGCAGCGCTGGCTCTCAAGGAGGATTGGTGCAACAGACTACAAGCAACGCTGTAATGCTCAGCTTATGAGATTGCGCTCGTACGGCTGGCATCTGGGAAACGCATGCGACAACCGCTTTGCTGTTTTGACTGCAAATGAGCAGGGCCACCTGCAGTCAGTAAGTTGGTTTCCACTGGCTTCATACAACTCAGGACTGATCGCTGCTTTGGGCTATTTTAAGATCAGTTACTTTCTTCTTGTTCATCGTAGATTTGAACTTGATCAGGAAAATATCAGAAAATATTTGAATTTTTCCCTCACTGTTTGAATTGGAATTATTTGGATGAACACTGATTAAAACTGAGCTCATAATCATTTAGAGGCAGTGAACCAAGAAAGTCCAAATTCCAGTCAGGGCGTTTCTAAGTGGAGTCTAAATGGTTTTCCCTGGTGTGCTTCAGCGTGTCACTGATTCAGGCTGATCCGGACTGTAGGTGTGAGTGTTCATGGTCGTTTGTACCTGAACCCTGTGATGGAGCTGGTACTTAAAAATGATGGATGTATGGATGGATGGACATGTGGAGCTCTTATTGTAAAAGAACAAAACAACAGTTACACAAGCTGAATTAAGGTCTTACAAAGTTTTCTTGCTTGGGTTAGAGTATTGGAATGATAATTAAAGGACTTATAAAAGAGTCTGACACAGAGCCATGTATAACATCTGACACAGAATTCAGAAATAATGTAATCAGGAGTTGTTTTTGTTATTTAAATTGAAGGCAACGTTGCCCTCTGCTGTTTCTCTGAGGTTATTACAGCAAAATACTGGATTTCCCACTGAGCTTCATACAGAACTGGATAAGGATGTTTACGTTCTGTTTAGCTAACATAAATGTGATGTATGTATTATTGCGTAGCTGTTGTTTTTAACAGATTTTTCTTTTTTTTTTAAATCTAGTTGGCAGGTATGAAGAGAGAGAAGCAGAACTCAAGAAGGAGTACAATACTCTTCATCAGAGACACACTGAGGTAGGCTGATGTGGTACAAAGAGGATGTAACATATAATTATTAATATCAGTCTCAATAAAGCATGCAGATGTAATGAAATACATGGTGTAGCTAACAAAAAACAATTCCCTCCAAATGTAACAACACATTGCAGCAACAGGTACTACAAAAACCGTGTTCTGATGACCGCTATTTCTTCTTCGTCGTTTTCAAGTCGGGTAGAACGATAGTTTGCTTCAATGTCTGTAAAAATGACTGATGTTCAGCGTTTATCAGCTCCACCTCACAGTAGTTAAACGTTGCTTTTACAGGAAGTAAACAAAAGGAAACTCGGCAAGCTACAGCGTTGCGGAAGAAAGACCCACACTGCCCCCCTAGTGGTGGGTGGTGTAATTACAGAGCGATGCAAACAGTAATGCGGCGGTACAAATGCCACAGGGGGGCGTAGGAGCCGTGCATATCACACTTCATAAGACGCCATGCAATGCGCCTCTAGTGAGAAAAGTGGTATTGACTGAAGACGGCAGAGGATTGTTGGCAGCTCCTCAGTTCTGTATGCCCCCATGTGGTCAGATGTGGTATTGCTATATGGCATGGCTTTAAAATAAAATTGCATAAATTATATCATTGCTTTGACAGGATTAAAAAAAATAGAATAAGTTTCAAAAAATGTAACTAATAATCACCAGACTGAAATTTATTTATTTATTCATTTAAAAACAATGCTGTTTTAACCAGGGTTCTAAATGTTACAAATAAGACTTTTAAAAACACAGAATACACAGGAAATTGTTGTTGACGTGAATCAGCTGATAAATCATTAATTGCCACCTTCATCATTTAATTTGTAATTATTGCAGCAGTTACAACATTGATCAAGTCAGAAGGGTTAACAGCATAAAGTTTGAATAGAGTGGAATAAAAATGATTGTTCTTTCAGGGAGATATGTCAGGGACAGGAGTTTTGGCTTAAAATACCTGCATTCCAAGAGGATGATAAAGATTTTAAAAGAATTAATTAATGCACACATTGCTCATTAACTGCAAGTCATATGCATAGATTAGATGTAGGCTTGGTGAAAAGTATTTACAACTAATGTACACGGTTGAAGTATAATGCATAGAATCATTATGCGTCACTAACATTCAGTTCAAAATACTTTTATTGACACCCTTTCAGGCTTCAGCAGCCAACTGCTGATCTGAATAAAGCTGAATAGAAGAGACGGTAGCTTCATGAAATCTGTCACCTCCAGACCGTTGGAGCGTCTCCATCATCTGTTTTGTTGCAGCTGTCCCTGAACACGGTGCACCTAAAATACAACTAACCCGACTAATGACTTCTTCTGATGGGAGGGCCACTCTTGAAGATTCACACGTGCATTTGATTTTAATTTGCAGACTTTCACTGATAAATTGTTGCAATGTTTTCTGAAATTAATGAATATCTTTTGTCCTCTGGTTTCCAGATGATCCACAGCTATATGGAGCACCTGGAGCGGACTAAACACCTACATGCAGGAACACCAGCAGAGCCTGCAGATACAGGCACAGCTGCAAGAATACGGTCAGACAACCACACAGATGTTTTTCTCTTCATTTCCGTAGTCCAATCAACACTTTTAAAAACAGCTGACTGATGAAGTATAAGGTGTCATGCAGGTACACACCAGTTTGTGACTGTCACAATTTTAGATGCCGGTTGCTAAGTATGTTTTAAGTTTTTTTTTTTTTTTTAAACTTCTCTTCAGTTTAGTATCAACAACATTTTTTTTTTCATTTGTGTTCTGAACTAAAATAATAGCACAAAAAGCTTGTTAGTCTCTCCCTCCGTCCATTGTCAGATAATCCCCTGGTTTTTCATGTGATTATGCCTCGTTTGCTTCATTTGCCTCTTGCATTACAGAGTTTCTATCAGATCCTCTCTGCGATCAGTGATGTTGAAGAGCCAAATGATTTCAAGACTCCAGATGACTTTAAGTCATGTAATCTGCACAGACCAGTTTGTTCTGAGACTAGGACTTAATTCAGCCTCTGACAAAAACACAGACTCAAATATTTCCTTTTGAAGCTCTTTATGATATGCAGATTTTATCTTTGCAGCCCTTAGTTCTTCTCAGACTAAAGGTTCTTCAGTTTAAGCTGACTGCTGAGGAGTTTGAGGCTTATACACTGCTGTTGGGACACTCATTCTTTGGACCATCAGGGCTTTTATCAGCTCTACGTCCTTTACCTGCTCAGCTCAAACACAAGTTATTGTGGCCGAGCAGGAGAGTTGAGGCTGCATGGTAGGGGTGAGATGGGGGAAACCTGAGGCCACCTACCTCCCCTGTGTAATCCTGGCTGTTCCCATGTAGCACAGATGGCCTCTTTCACTCCTGTCTCCAACCGTCTGTGCTCTTTGTCCAGAATGTGGACATGAACCACCTTCAAAAGAGCATCCTTTATGTCTAAAATGAAGGTGAACTGCTGAGTCTTGACCTCAGGAACGGCTGTTTTCATGCATTTGTGGACCAGTGGTTTACATTCCTCACTATAAGAGTGTGTTCATTCCTCGCTGGACTGCTTATACAACACATAAACAGATATTCATGACTGGATATCCCAAGAAATACACGGTAGCCAGGAAGAACTTCAGAAGAATTCTGGATGTGAGATGAAACGTCTTCAAGAATAATTCATAAAATAGACAGGTAGGTACTTTATTTATACCATAAGGAAAGAAATGACAGTGTTTCAACAGCATAACAATTCACAGAAACAAATGGGAGAAAATCGTTCTATAAATGATGAAGGTACAAGAAGATGATAAAAATGAGAAGTATAGATGCAGTGAAATGAACAAACAATTAAACAATCTGAGAGCAATATACATATATACACATATGCACTTGGGAAAAGAAAGACAAATGTGGGTAATATTACTAGAATTTAACCGAAGGCTGCTGCAAATATTGCATACTGCCATTAGTGGCTCCCTTTCATGAGGAGAATTTATAGCTTTCTGTAAATTAGATGTCAAACTCAAGAAGATCTACACTTGCAGTGTTTTAAGAGTTCCTGGCTGATTGTCCACACCGCAGGCTCTGCTCATACTCACATAATATGGCAGAACTGGGTGAGTACCAGTTTCAGGACAAAGAGAGAATAAGTTCAGGATTAAGAACTTGAAAACATTATCAGTTCCTTGCAAAAAGAAAATCTGTATAAAATGATATTGGCTGAGGATGGCAGAGGCTGTTGTGAGTATATTTGGAGATGGCGTGTCAAAGAGCAGCACACGTGAAGGCGCAGTCATCTGGAACTGCAGGAGGACACGAGACTGGCAGGATGGAGGATTTTTTTTTTTTTTTTTTGGATGCTCTCAAAATGTAGGAAGTAATTTGTTGCCAGAGTAATCTGCTTCAGTGGGATGATGAGCTTTGTGGTCCATCACTCATTTGCAAAGCAGATTATGAACGAGCAAAATGCTAATGGGAGCCGGAGGTCAAAAGACCTCTCTGCTTAATAAGAACATCATTTACAACATCCTTGCTAATGTCCTTTTTTTGTGTTCAGTGCGCAGGTGTTAACATGAATTCTTCTTTGTGTGTGTAAAATCTAACTACAAGGTCAACATCTATTGGATTGTTGCTTCTAAAGGAAATACAACTGTAGAGCAATATGGATAGATTAGTTTTTGATGACATCTTTTCAGGATTTACAAAATTAGCAGTCAGCACCCCCCGATACCCTGGGAACACTCGATGAGGATGACTTATACTAACCAGATATGTGGAAGAATTTTAACTGGAAAATCAGAATTCAAAGTGGAGATGGCAGGATTTCCAAAATATTTTGTAAATTACAGCTTACTGTTGGAGTAAGAGAATTTAGTTCATCACTTTCAAGATGCTAGACTTGCCTGGCTTTGGAATTCTTTAGTATTCCCCTGGAAGGGACCTTTGTCCTTTGTTCCTTCCTTCATTCCTTCCTTCCTTCCAGGATGGGATGATAGTGATAGTGCCGTTGCACTAGATGTTTCATATCTCCTGGAAGTCTGTGATGGAGAGTTCAGTCTGGTCTGTTTTGGGAGCAGCATCAGAGCCACTGACTCAAAGAAACTGAACTCACTGATAAAGAAGGCTGATTCTGTTCTGGAGCCTCTGGAGCTGCTTGCAAAGGAGGATATTTTATGAAATGAAAAATGTAAAGGACAACAGACTGTTTTCAGTCAGAGGCTTCTTCAGATCTGCTGCAATACAGACCTCTACAGGAGATCCTTCCTGAACACAGCTGGAACCATCTACATTGAGTCTTTGAAGAAATGTCAGCAACAACAACACGGCTGCAACTAATTTCCCTTCGTGGATTAATACTGTATTTTCAGTTGACTTGAGGTCTCACCCTTCTTCCTCTCGTCTTTTTCATTTACACATGCATCTTCAGACTTACTGTAACTTTCATTCCTCTTCTGTGTAGCGCGTATCTCCAGGTTTCCTCCACCTGCTCCCTACTTTTACTACAGACCACAGTGTCCTCTGCAAACATCATGGTCCATGGAGACTCCTGATGTGACCTCACCTGTCAACCTGTCAACCTAACAACCATGACAGAAGAGAAGGAGCTTGAGGCCGATCCTTGGTGCAGTCCCACTTCCACCTATAACTCATCTGTTACTCCTCCTCCAAAACTCGTCCCCCTTCATGCTGCCCTCATACGTGTTGGGTGTCGCTCTAAGATGCTTTTCTGACACTCCAGATCTCATTCAGTTCCACAATTCCTACCTCCTGTATAATTCTCAGTCAATAATTTATGATGCACATGGACTTCTGATACTGCACTTTTCGCTATAAACTACCGAATGAATCTTCTTTTCATAGCATTTATTTTTTCCTCTTTTTTTTATGTAGTTATTTTTCCACATTGATTGTTCTTTTATGTAAAATGCTGCAGCAGTTTTTCTCCTCAGGATGACCAAAGAACTCTGTATAGAAAGTTAATTTTACTCATCAGCATATATTATGTTTTAAGACTAAAACATAAGAATTCCTCAGTGATATGAATAGCGTTTAAGAGATCATCACGTTAATGATGAACATTTCAATATATAGCTACTGTGTATTCACTTTGGGAATGCTCCCTGTATGTTACACTCACACACACACACACACACACACTGTTTTGCAGCCAATAAGCTGCTGCCTGAGAGGATGCATATGGAACAAGCTGTCTCAGCATCCAAACAAGAGAGGGAGATGGAGAGAGACAGCCAGCGAGGGAGAGGGAGGGTTGGTGGGGACTGTGACGGTGAGAGGGGGAGAGCGTCGGAGTATTCCAGACTACACAGCGTCAGCCGCGTCACATCTCCAGATGATAGGAAGACTAGAGGAGGAAGGAAAGCAGAATTAGCTGCCAGAGGAGTTGACTGGAGGAGAGTTGCTGCTGCTGTGAGCTTGGACTGACTCTCTGGATTAGACTCTGTGCTGTTTGCGTGCTGCTGCTCTCATCAGTCTCTGCTGCTGAAGCCATCAGGATTACTGCTGTTGTGACTGCTGCTGACACATTGTTCTGCCTTTGACCGGCTCCGACACTTCTGTTTCGGCACCGAGGAACGCACCATCTTTTTCTTGGCTGCAGATGTCCTGATAGTTGTACATCCAGAAGGAGCAGAGCGCCTCTGAGACCACGTTGCCCTCCAGCCTCCCTGTCCCTGGGTGAGGCTCTGGGCCATGATCTGGGCGGGCCATGAGCCCCGGGTGTATGCTGCTGTTTGTTTTTGGCTTTGTAGGGGGAGCGGTGGTCATCAACTCCGCTGTGCTGGTCTCTCTGTCAGTGCTGCTGCTGGTTCATTACTCTGTCTCTACCGGAGGCCTGCCTGCCCTGCCTTCCTTACCTTCCTTACCCGGACAAAGCAGGTACGAGCTGAATGCGTCACATTTTGGCGCATAGATGTGTGAAATCAGTGCATCACAGTTCCTCTTCTCTTCTGAGAACTCTATTTGTTGCCATAGCCGGTTTGTAGCTATGGCGTCGTCTCGTTGCTGCCATGTGGGTGCGTTATAGTGGGTGTGTGAGACTACACGCTGAAAGTAGGTCAGAACAGAAGTACAGGTAGCACCAGTCGTCTCCTGACTGCAGCTTCTTCGATTCTAAGCTTAAATGATCAGTGTAAAGGATGATCTTCTTTTCTTTTTCTTTTTTGAGTGAAGGTATTTTCAAAGTAATCACGACATGTGATTTCACTGGTCACTTAAAAATACAAAGACAGTGCTGATCACCATCAGCTGCCTTCATCTGACCCGCTCCTCACAATGTGGTGGTATGTTCATTGTTTTTGGGCTTCGCTTGTCGTCGCTGTTTGCCAGCTGTTGTGTACTCCGCGGCAGCCATTGTTCCCCACACTCAACATTTTTTCTTTCATTTCTAAAAGCTGCTGGTGTATATTTACTGGCCAGGGAGTTTCTGATTTCAGTGTGTTTACCTGATACTGGATATTGCTGCTTTTTCAGAACCATCACGTGGACTTTTGGATTGATTTGCGTTCTTGTTTGACCATTTTTATTTCTTCTTCAGTTATGCAGCACCAAGAGTCTTTGCTACAACACTCGTCTGTAAAAACAAACAAACAAAAACAACCCTGCTGTCATAGATGGGTTGTTGCTGTTTGTTTTGTCTGATTACATTAAACTGATCTGTCCCCACTAACTACCTAATGTCATTTTAATTTAGATGAAGCAGATTTATTACGTGAATGACCTCTAGTTTAGTTGATTACAGCAGCTGCTAGACGTAACTTCATCACTCGACTCTGCTGCCTTTTCTACTTCCTGTCACATTCTTCTCCAACTAATGAAGATGTGTCTCTGTCTCTTATTGCACACTATGAATCACATGTTCTTGCAGCACAACGTGGGTACTTTTCATCTTCGTTTAAATGCTCCACTCCTGTCGGATACAGCGTGTACACATAGGAGAGGAGTTACGCCAAACTATTAAATTCATCTTGATGACTTTTCTCGATGCCTCCATGAACAGCAGCAATCCAAAGTTGAGTTATTTCATATGTTTCAGAGCATGTGTCCTACTGACTTAGATAATGATTTATTCTTTTCTTTTTCTTTTCAACTTCAGTTTCATTTATTTGTGTCCACAGAGGGGCAATGAGTTTTATAAGAAAAGATAATACAACAAAAAACAACAACAAAAACATGCGCATAGGCCTCTGGATGGATTAAAATGATTAAATTGTCCCAGGTACATGAGTCCAGAATGCTGGACCTGCATTTTTAAATGGGGAAAAATGTCAAGCTCAAAAGCGATATTTAGGGGGGAAAAAAAAGAAGGAAATAGATACAAAAAAAATTGGTCTGGTTCTTAAAAAGGAAACACATACAATATATTGAGCGTGTGATGTAAGAAGCAACTCTGACTAGCATTAACATAAGACATCTGAAGCAGCATATAGTGGATAAGGATCTGTGGTCAAGGACTCTCTCTGGTTTAACTCTAAAACAAAAAAAACTTGTTGATCCAGAGTTTTCCAACAGTTCTCCAGCCATCTTGGTTGCTTTTGAATAATGGTTGTTAGACAGTCATCACGTCAAGCGTGCCACCTCCCTGTTGTGATTGGTTTGGTATCTGCATTGTGGCATATCTGTGAATGAATACGACTGGTTCCCTTGGTGTAGCTTGAAAAACAAAAAAAGACGTTGTGAAGTCCTTTCTTTCAGTTTTGTTCTCTTTACTCGTAAGTCATCCCTCCCTCTGTCTCCCTATGTCTTCAGGAAGCAGCGCCCCATTTCCATGGGTATATTCCAGCTTCCTGGGAGTGATGGCATGACCCCTGAACTTCACAGAGAGCCCGTGGATGCGCCGTTTGAGCCATGGAGATTCAACAACCTCAGCCACCCGCAGTCCAACACCAGCCTCAAGGTACGCTCCGACTTTTGAAGTCTTGATTAAAATCAAATGCTCAACGTCAGCAGGTATTCAGTGGAAGGTTACTAAGCTTCCCATGGATCACAGCGGTTACATCATTGCCGGTTCACTCAAAAGAGGTTGTAGAAGCGAAATACAAATGACCAGTGCCAGTAGAACACCAAAGAGAGTACATTTCTATTCAGAGAGAGAGGATTGTTCTGTGTGTCCAGAATTTTTAGCAGCTGGTGTGAGAGTTTGTGTGGGAACTGGTGGCTCGGAGCCCAGGAAGTAGGAGAAGTGGTACCACTCTGGGGCCTGCCTTTAACCTCCAGGGAGGGTGGAAAGGACACAGTGTCTTCACATTGTTACATTAGCGGACCATCATGAATATTAATCACCCTCTAATAAGTATTCATTTGTAGTTTTTACATTAGTAGATGGTCAAATGGATATTGTAAGGTGTTGTAATTATGATTATTATTTTCATTGTTGAACTTTTCCAACAAAAACAAAGGTGATGGTTTCAGAAGATTTACAATCGCAGATCCCTTTTCTCTAACCATGTGTTCAGCGGTGCATTTGTTCAGGCGTGAATGTTTTATGGTGGAGGATTAGGGTAGAGCCACTGTAGCCAGAAGAGGGACACTGTACCCCAGTTGCCCACTCAGTGCTGCTGCTATAGCAACAACAGAGTGACGCCAGCAATGTAACATGAAAGGCGATACTCCTTGGAGAGGGAGTGCAATAGGTAGGTTCAGAGAAGAAGCGCAGGAGGGGGGAGCTCGGCAATGAATAAGAGAGAAATGATTTTATTTTGTCTTATTCTGAGTTTGAAAAGGCTTTGGACGGTCTTTCTCGTGTGTTGCAACATCCGTTGTGCAGTTCTCAAGGTGACACAAGGATCAAAGCAGGTGCATTGTTGTTGTCCTGATTGATTATTTTCCATCAGCCCTGTGTTATTTATAGGAAGGAGCGGATGGTACTATCAAAGGGAAAACACAAACACAGCAGGGTTAGGTTAAGAGGATGCCACAATGAAAGCTGATGAAACCATACAGCACATGTGTCAAACACCAGGCCCGTGGGCCAAATCCATCCCTCCATTTCATCTTATCTGGCCCTGCAGAGCATTCAGAGATGATCATATACGTCCAACTAGAACATTTCTGAGGAAATTCTGGTGCAGCTGCCTGTTTGGTTCAGTACTGACATCACTGAGTGGAGGGGAGAGGCGAGCAGCTGGTTGACGTCCAAAAGTGGTGATGAAATAAACGTTTGCAGAATATTTTAACAACAAAAAGTTGCACATTTCTGTCAAACCTCGTGAGTTTTGTAAAATTAACTTAATTTTTAGTAACAAAAATTTGTTTTTACAACAAAACGTGGATAATATACAAAATTTTGATTTTACAGCAGGTATAATTCAAACAAAATAAAATTATTTTATTAGCTAAAAAAAAAATGACAGAATCTTGGGACATATTTGATTGCACTGTAAAAAAGTTTGGATTGTTTAAAAAAAAAAAAGTCTGGATCTTGCAAAATTACCTGTTTTGTTTTGTTTTTTTTACAAAAAAGTCAAATTGTAATTTTACAAGAAAAAAAATGTGATTTTAATACAAAAGTCTAAATTTTATGGTAAATGTTTTAATGTTGTGAAATATAAGATTTTATGACACAAACTTACTTTTTTATGAAAATAGATTTTCCATATTACAACATTTGGTTTGTTGTTTTTTTTTTTTTACAAAAAAAACTAAACTTTGGTTTTCAATACATAATTGCACAAAAAAAAGGTTGATTTATTTGATTTATTTTAACAACCAAGTCCAGGAACGAGTGGGAAATCTTGACAGCGTAGCTTTTTAAGAAAGTAAAGAAAAGCCTTCCTATTAACGGTAACCATGGTGATGATATGACCCTGGATGAAATTAGTTTGATATCTCTGCCTTAGAGCATTAGATTGGTACCATAAATGTTGGGTCAGAGCAGATCAGATCACTACTTAGTTTTCTTTTCTTTTTCTTCGTCCTAATAAAATACCATTCTGATTTCTTCTGAAAGCCCCACCCCTCAAGAAATTGCTGTGTTTTTAAGACTGTTCTGAGTGATTTGACATTTTGTTCATGTGCATGACTGTACACTGAAAAATTAATGAGCACAGCCTTTAATGTCCCTCAGTTTGATGAACTGTTTTCCCCAAAAAGAGAGGGTGATGGAAGTTCACAGGAGAATTATCCCAGTCAGGAGGCTGATGAGCACCAGGTAGACCTGTTTGGCATGGAAAAAGGAAGTTTCACCGACATCCACGAGATTAATCTGTGCTCTGTTGTAGCTGTGGTGCAGAATTTGCTGTGTATGCTGTGGATGCCGTTATGAAGTGCATGGTGCTCTCCTGTCATAAGCTAATGTCATTTCACAGTTATATTTATCTGTTAATGCAGCTGTATTAAAATAAGGACTTTCAGCTTTCAACAATGTATGACCAGCTGTTAACATCTGACTACAGGCCATAGTTTATGCACTTGTGGGGTGCCTCAAGGCTCCATTTAGGGCCCCTTGCTGTTCCCACTGTATCTATTGCCTGAGGGGTCTCTTTTCAGGATTTATGATGTTTCTTTTGCTGATAATATCCAGGTTTATTTGCTCTTTAAATTAGACATTAATCATCCTCAGTGGTCTTAAAACCTGGATGAAGAATAACTTTTTAAATATAAATAATATTTCCTTTTTCAGTTTTTTTTTTTTTAGTACTGGAGAAAGTTAGCCTTTTATAACATGCAGGAAGAGCTGGGAGAGTTCATGATGGGGTGGGTTTTCTTGTGGGGCGCTGGAGGGAGGGGCAGGCTCTCCATTTTTTCTTTCATATATAAAGAGATTCAGAAATTACTTACTCTGCCTTTAAGACTCACCTCTTCTCCCTGGCTTTCGACTCAAGCAGCACGATACCCAAGTAGAACAAAATGCAGCTTACTGTTTCTTTCTTATCGTACTTTTATGATTTATATAGTTTCTTGTTGTTTTTTTTTATTGCATAATTGTTTTTAAATCTTTATTTGTAAAGTGGTTTGGTAAACTGTTGTTGTTTTTCAAAAAAATGTGCCGTATAAAGTAATTTTTTATTTTGATCATGAGCTGTTTTAACCAGCTCAAACCTGCTGGAGTGAAAGATGGAAAATTAACGAAGACCTGGTGGCAGCTCTGTGACCATTTACCTCCTTATAATATATAATGATCACTGATCTCTGCAAAAGCCATAACTCAAATCCAACCCTCAAAGGATTCAATCTGTCTCAAAAGTCAGAGGAAACTGAAATATTTATCTTTTCTTATGACTGACTGCAAAAACAGCACTTCTAGAAATGAGCCTTATATTCCTAAATCTAGTGTAAGAGCCTCATATTTAGAACAAAAAAAAGACAAATGAGGTAAGAAAAATGGACTTTACTTAATTTACTATATTATGTCAAATAAGACTATTTTTCTTCGAGATTATTTTTCTGTTAGAAAATAGGACTCATTTTCTTGATTTTTTTTCTTTTTTCTTTACTCTCTTAGTAATCAGTTAATCAGCTGTTGTAGTGCTGCACCTTTTCCTTTATCTGATGAAATTATTTCCATGAAGTAGAATTGTTCAGGTATGTTGTACTAAAGCAGTGAACTATAATATTTTTTGGCTCATGTGTGTAATTGTTCTATAAAAACAGCTGCTGAACATCTTCCAAATTTTGTGAGAGGTTGTGGTCAGAGCTGAGCTGGTCGAACAACAAACCAGTGTGACAGAAGCAACATGTTTTCATCTTAACTGCATTACTGCTAAATGTTTCAGCAATAAACAGAAAATTTACAGAAATGCAAAAACTGCTGTTTCACCAACACAGATAAAATGAAAGGATTTTTAATGCACTTATTCAGGTTGAACTTCACTCTGAATTTTCATTATGTAAAAGTATTTTCATGTATAGCAATTCGCATTTAATTAAATCACCTGCCCTAACCAAAGCTTCTTCAGAAAGACAGTTAAGATGGGGAAATAACATGAATTTGCTGTTTTAAGGCCGATCTAAGGGCAGTTCCTAACATAAAGATATATTAGTGCCAGTCATGTTAACACAAAATCATAGTTGAAGCCAAATGTATCTGGCGCACTTGCTAAGTAAGGGCCATGATGGCATGGTGTGTCTTGGTTTGTGTTGTCTTTGCATGTAATGTTGCATGATTTTCACTAAATTACTTCTCAGGCTTGATGGTATATTCAAATGAAATGCTCTCTCGTATTCACACTGTGACATTTGACTACTTTTAGATGTTGAAATAGGCTTTCTGAAATATATATGTATTTGCCTTAAAGTTTTTAAATGATATACTGAATATAAAGAGCTTAAACTTAGTAGTCACTAATAATAACATCACATCATATTTAAAGTTTCATTGCAGCACCACAGATGTCATGTTTCAGAGCAGCACTGCACAGAAGCTTCTATTCTGTTCTCTATTTTCATAAAACGAACCTTTATGGTCATTTTTTGTACATTTAAATAGGACTTTTTAGATGCAGCCCACCACATCGGTGCAGTTGTCATAAACACACTAGTATTTTAAGCTGAACTATTAACCGAGCATAAATACCAATATAACTGAAAATGAATAACGTGTCTCCTCATTCTCATCTGCCTTCTCCACCTCCTTTCCCTTCACTATCAGGATGAAATGACCCATGCGAACCATGGAAGCTCCAAGCCCAGCACACCAACCAAGCAGGGAAGCGTCTCAAAAAGTGCAACTGCAGTGTCTTTAAATGAGGGAGGGTCTAAAGCAAACACTCCCACATCCTCTCAGGTTGATAACTCACAATCAGACTCACCCGCATCGCCGCACATCTGTAATTCAGAAGGCACAACAGCACTGTCTCGTCATGATGGCTCCAATGTTGGACAAAAGCCGGGCTTGTCTACA
The DNA here is from genome assembly GCA_037176975.1 of Arrhamphus sclerolepis. Lineage (NCBI taxonomy): Eukaryota > Metazoa > Chordata > Actinopteri > Beloniformes > Hemiramphidae > Arrhamphus > Arrhamphus sclerolepis. The sequence goes on from JBAMYA010113650.1 coordinate 15,957, forward strand.
CCGTCAGCTGATGTTGCCATGGGATCTGTGGCTAGGGCTCTACAGGAAGATGAAGCGTCGGAGGGGTTCAACAAGAACCTGGACTTTAAGAGTGACAAACCAGAGGGCAGTAAGAACATAGCATCAATGCAAGAAGGACACCAGGATCAGTTTGGATTTGAGGGCCAAGTATCAGCTTTAAACCCTCCGAAAAGTGACGGTACAGCTGCACCTTGTCTGTAGCATTGAAATTATCCTTAGTTGCACTGACTTAAAATTATCACTCTGAACCATTTCTCTGTTTATGTGACAATGTTGTGAAAGCAAAGCTTTGTCTCTGCTGCTTGTTCTAGATGGAATAGAAGACTTGGAGAAATCTGAAGTGCAGGCTATCATAGAGTCTACTCCTGAACTGGACATGGACCTTGATGGCTGCAGAGGAACCAGGTACAGGACTGATTTAAGCCCCAGCTAAAAATCACCTCCAGCACTGTTTATTTTTCCTTAGGTTTTACGTATCAGAACATACAAAGGACATCTACTGTTCCCCACCAGGACTTAAAAGTCAATGAATTCAACTTCAGAATAACTGATGACAGACTGAACGAAAGTTATTCAGAAGCTGTGTGTGGAAAAACACCCTTAAACTTACCCTTAATGTTTTGATAGGGATGTGGGGTGGACTCACTCTAGACAACCTAAACCAGACCTGTAATGTCTGGTTTCCTTGGCTTTGATTCTGGTACTGTCAGAAGAGGTGTGCTTATGGAAGTACATGTTTTTCAAACAGGGAGAGCTCCAGTAAACGAGAAAATTCTGATTGTGCGTAAACTGTATTCAGTGTGCTTAATTTCACGAGTGGAGAGCACAAATTTAACAGTCGGGAGCAAAAGAAACTACTGCAAGAGCACGAAACTGCTCCTGGGTGAAGCACAAGTGCTTTTGAAACTCAGCTCTGTTCACTCAGAGGTTTTCCCCCTCGCTCAATTCGTTTTTTGCTCATGCAAAGCGTTAGATGGGTGGGTGGGTTAGTTTTGAAACTTTTGGAGGTGACAAGGGCCTCGCATGATTGGTCATATTCTTATCAGACCCTGATGGCTCTGTAACTCCCTGTCCAGGAAGGATCTGGAAGTAGCTGCTAAAGTCGGGCCTCCAGTAATGTTGGTTAGTCAGGATTTTCATTATGCAGAAGTCTGAACATGTGGACTAGAGAGTGACTTGCTAGTGCAAACGCGCGTGTTTGTTGTTTACTTTGGCTCTGCCAAGTGGTAGTTTTGTTCTGCCGGAACAGCTTTTTCTTGCTACCTTGTTAAATCAAATGTACTTCCTTAGAGGAGAGCATGTCTGCGTGGTGTGTAGTTCTCAGCGGTGCTGGTGACTGTCTTTCATGAACATAGCAGCATAATCCATAAATTTAAAAATGTTACACAGTTGTATCCAATGAGAAAAACTCAAACTAAGTCGCATAATATTTCTGTGCTGATACAAGCGACTATCATGCTCAAGTGCTTTTATGACTGGAGTAAGGAGTGGAGGCCAATCAGGACGGAGAGTCAGTTGTGCTTGGTTATGACGCTGTACAACTGGTTTCTGTGACTGCAGCCTTAACAGTTTACTTTGTTTGCATGTGTAGCATCTAGAGTCTTTCCCACATAGTATGTAGTACTCTACAGTCTAATAAGAGGCCTTTTCTGGATAACATCTGAAGCTGAAATTGGGGGCTGGACAATCCGGCCCGTCCAGACCTCAACTATGGGACCTTAAGAGAGACATTTAAACAAAACAAAAAAAAAATCCCTCAACCCAAGTCAATTTAAGAAACATTTAAGCATATTGGGACTGATAGTGTTGTTCTGAAAACAACTGATTTTTGTCTGCTGCTGCTGCTGTCACTATCTTATCAGAAAGTTATTTCCAGAGGTTTCCATAAATGTGTGGTTGCTTTGCTTGTTAAACCCTGAAAAATACTTCTTTTTTTGTATGATCCTGGAAACCTGAAAAAATCCTTTAAATAACTATATACAAATGTCGCAGTCATATAATATCTGTAATATCTTCCTGACCATGAGCATCCCTGTCTTCCCTGTTCGTTTTCCATCCTTCCAGCACACCAACTAAAGGCGGCATCGAGAATCTAGCGTTCAACCGCAACACTGACTCTCTGTTTGAGGAACTTTCATCTGCAGGAAACGACTTGATAGGCGACGTGGACGATGGAGCTGACCTGCTGGGTAAAATGCTTTGCTCCATCATGACTTATGATGTCTTATTTATTTTTTTACCAATAATTTTACTCTTGTTTGTCGAATTCTCTGAATTGTCTTTTCTTTGGCTGTCGGGCTTTAACTTCCTCGCAGATGAGTTTTCTGGTGTGTATTATTGATTTGCTTCCAGATCACTTGAAAAAAGGTGTATTTTCACAATGCTAGATGTTTGTTTTTCTTCCAAATAGCTTCTTGTTTTCTTTGTTGCGGCTCAGATTGTCTCCACATTGTTCTTCCCATCTCTAGGTTGTTTTTTTATCACATACCTAGTATTAGAGTATCGTGAAGGGCAGTGATAGTGTAGACCAGGAATGTTCAGTTCAGTTTATTAAAGGTTTCATGAACCTCTCTGATCATCTTTTGCATGGCTCTCAGATTGCAACTTTTTAGGTAAGAGAAAGTGGTGAAAAGCAATGATTCTCAACTGGTGGGTCGTGGACCTGCTTTCAGTGGTTCCCAGGCCTTTGCCTAGAAGACCAGAGAAGCTTCTGGTTTAATTACCTTTTAAGAGGTGGCGTCCCGCCCTCAGTACTTTGATTTAGATTTGAATACAGAGCCTATAGATTCTGCCACACATCCATATTGGTGTGCAGAGTCTCCCCTTTTGTATTGACACCTCATTTGACCAACTGCATCGATCTACAGTCTCTCCAGAACCTGTAAAATCCACCAAGTGTCCGTTTGTGTGAAAGGACACATGCCTGTTCTGATTCAATTCAATTCAATTTATTTATATAGCGTCTATTGACAAGTCATCTCTAGGCACTTAAGAAACCCAGAGCTTGACCCCCGAGCACATGGCAACACCATCAGTGGCAAGAA
>JBAMYA010113661.1:0-19021 GCA_037176975.1 Arrhamphus sclerolepis
ACACACACACACACACACACACACACACACACACACACACACACACACACACACACACACACACACACACACTCACTTAACATACAGATTGGAAAAACTTTGGGTTTAAGCCAGTGATCTACAGACTGGTGGATGGTTTTTCAGTCCTCTGAAAGAACAGCCATGTATGATTTGACTTAAAACTTTTGTTCCATGTGATCTTTTTTAGGTATCAGTGATGTCCTGCCAGGTCTGACACAACAGGGGGCAGTATGGCTCTTTCTGTCACCACCTTTAGTCCTCCAAAGTGTAGATGACACAATTTTGAAGACAATGTTATAAACTGGACCCATGTGAGTGTTTCAAAGCATCTCCTCTACCAGCATCTCTTGATAATTCTCTTGAAAATACAAGTCTTGATGGATAAATTAGGACTTAAAGAAATAACGAAATGAACACCACACCTTGTCTTTTAGGGCTCTATATGTTATATGATCAGAAACACGTCTGAGTAACAAGGGAAATTTGAGTCAAGAAAAAAAAACAAACCTGTAATTCAGTGTTTCGTCATTGCAGGGAGAAAGTGCTTTTATAGCCTGTGTTGCAACTTAGGGGTCAAAAGTGATGAGGAAAGCTTGAAAACAATTTTAGAGCTAGTTTTGTAACAACAGACAGAGATTTCATCTGGTTTATAATAATCATAGTGTCATTTGCTGTGAAGACTTGAAGACTACATGTTGCGTGTCGCTCTATTTAAGCCCTAATTAGTCCAGACTAGTCCATAAATATAGTCATCCATGTTCTGAAACACGCCCCTTTTTGAGTTTTAACATTCCTGAAAGACGAAACTGTTGAATGGTATATGATATTTACACTGAAGAGCCAATTTATTTGTGCTTGTGGTTCCTCTTTCTCTTGAGAGACCAAGACTGACAGTTGTTGATGCTAATATTACCCCACATGAACATCTATCCTTTTATCCATCATAACGGTGTTTGTATTCATTAGCGCTTGCTGTTGGAGTTTCATCAGAACTAAAAAGGCAGTTTGTTTTGTAGCAACGCAAGAGGTTTTGTAACTCCCTGCGTGTGCGCTCACACTGTGCGTGCTTGAACGATTTTGTCAGACTGGTAGGAGTGTGTGTGTGTGTGTTTGCATGTATGAACACATTTTTGTCTGTGTGATGTACTGATGAAAAACAATAAAATGACAGCCTTGAGCTGTGTAATGACAGTGCGAGACTTTTGTCACTTTTCAAACACACTTTTTGGAGTGTGTGTCCGCATGGGATTTTTACACGTGTGTATGTAGGTGCGTGCATGTATAAATATTTGCGTCATTATTTTGTCATCTGCCAGGTAAGACAGAGCATCTTTCATCCTTTTTCCTCTCATCTTGTCACTGATAAAGAAGCCAGATAGGTTTGTAAACACACGCACACACACACACACAGGTTGTTTGTTTGAAAATGAAACCATAATTACGCTGCTTGTTAATACTTTGTTTCTGAAGAAAATGCAACAGAGTGTTGTGTCTTGTTTTGTTTTTTTGCAGAACAAAAAATAGTTTGCCTTGCCTCCCTATAATGATGCACCACATTGTTCTCACAATTTATAGCTTTGCAGCATGAAGATTGAATCTGTGTAACACGGATGATATGTGCATGTTATGTGAATTTTTGTTTTTGTAAAATATGTACATATGCTTTATGAAATACAATGATGAGGTAAAAAAAAAAAAAGAGGAAGCTGTTGTGGTAGTAATCACCAAAAACGGTGGGCACTCACCTCATCCCTGAGTGGGACTGTGTTTCACAGATGTTTTCAACTTGTTCTCGCTCAGCTGGTGTTCTAAGCTGATGCATGCACAAAAGCGGCTTGTGTCTTCCACAAAGATCTGCATCAACAGTCAAACCAAGGTTAAAGAGATGGCAAGCCAGTTGGAGATAACTGGAAACAAAAATCTCAATGTATGTTTTGTTTAGAAAACTGTCAGTGCAGATAAAGTGATTCATATGTGAAAAGCAAATATTTGGGAGCGAGTTTGATATAACTGATCTCAGCCCTTGACTACAAGTAGAAAATAGAGAATAAATAAATAAATAAAATCTAACTTTTTAGCATATTCACCATGGATGAAATGTTTCAATGTATGTGTGGACAATTTGCATTATAACAAGGCCTCAATTTGATTTTGAAATCTGTGTTTATGCTCATAGATGGCTCTAACAGAAATATCCAACATCATCTCTCAACATTACAGAGCAACACAAAGCAACACGCTTCTCCCCCAGTTTCTTGGTTTCCAGGATGACGAGTGCAGCCCCACCGAACTGGAGAAACTATGGCATAAGAACTTTGTATAAAAATCCATCTCCTGACAGTTATCATGAAGGGAAATTAGCTACAGTGGCTTTTTTTCTATCAGTCAGAAAATGTGTTTTACTTATGCTGAGAGGATGAATTAAACAGGGCAGAATTCACTATGGAAATGTGTGTGTATTGTTCTAAGTTATCAAATGCAGCTATACAAACAGCCTTTTTTACTGTTGTTAAGTTATTTTCTGCGAAGAACGAATACCAACAATTTCTCTCTTCACTCACATTTTCAGCAGCAGTTGTGTTGATTTAACACTTTCTTGTAATTGGGTATATGTGTGTCAGGATCCCGCTGTGGCCTGTTTGCGGTGGATTCCATCCACTCACATACATATTTATCACAGGAAATGAGAAGGATTCCCAAATATGGAAGAATGTGGCCTGCATGAACAAAAAGATGTCAGAATCAAGTCAAAATACTGTATGTTGGATGCTCAAATGCACTCGTGGATGTACACAAAGGGCCTTCAATGCAAATTATTGCAGTTACTAAACTTGAAATGAATTTTAATCAAAGACAGAAGCTAACTGCACCATGAGGAATGTACACTTAGATGCTTTTCACTTATCTTTCTTCCCTCCATCTTTTTCTCTCTCTATATTCTTCCCTCCAGCTACCTTCTGGCTGTCCCCTCAGGCATCTGGTTAAATGTGTTTCTGCTGGAGAAGATGTGACTTGTTTGTTTGTGTGTGTGCTTGTGTGTGATTGTGTGTGTGTGTGTGTGTGTGTGTGTGTGTGTGTGTGTGTGTGTGTGTGTGTGTGTGTGTATATATATATATACACACACACACAAAAATAAAATAAATTGGTATGAATAAGGTGAATTGCAGGTTTGATGACTTTTGGGCTACTAGGATGTGGAGCTTAAAATATGAGCTTAACATTTGAGCTGGCTATTTGTTGTATGACCTTATGAAAATTAGCCCAAGACCACTCTTGAGAGTCTGTCAAACATTAATATAAAAGAAGAAACTCTTCTGTTCACAACGTAAGCCTGAAATAAAAACTGAACCAATGCAATCTGTTTTATATTATTTCATGTGCGTATTTATATATTATAGTTCATGCTCTACCTTTGCGGGTGTTCTCAGTGACGTCAACACCAAACTGAATGATATCACCAGACAGGACCTCACAGGGCGGACTTTCCTCTGAGCCGCGACTCAACCTCTGGCTGTTGATGAATGTGCCGTTGCTGCTTTTAGTGTCCTGCAGGTAGAACTAACACATGAAAGCACAACAGTTCAGTTTTTAACAATAAAACCGAAACACAGACAAGCACAGACAAAAAAGGTGAAAATCTAAAAAGATTTAAAGGGAAAGAAGAGTAATGCAAAGGCTTTTCGTTTTTAAATTAAAGACAGAAGTTACCATATTTGGATAACAAATGAAACTATTTTGTTTGGTAAATGTAAACAAACACACAGAAATAGGTTGCCCTGTGTTTTGATTTTAAACCACAGCACGCCATCACCATTACAGGAAAACAAATCCACAACTGTGTCATTCATACACTTCAGCAAACAGGAACCAATAATCAATGTGTAGATACAAAATATCACACATGACAATCGAGTCCAAGAGTTACAAGTTAATATTTGAACAAGCCTGACAGAAATGCAGATTAAAAAAGAAGCACTAACACACAACATATAAAATTACATTACAGAACACACACACACACACACACACACACACACACACACAGAGAGAGGGAGAGCAATGTGATCTGGGTGCCGGAGGCCTGGCGGTCTGACGCTCCACGAGTTTCATTCATCAGCTCTTCTTCATGCCTGAAAACCTGAGCGCCGCCACGCTGACATAACAGATACCAGACTGAACTTGGACGAGAGGAAGGAGGGAACAAAAGAAGAGAAAGAAAAAAAACACAGACGGCAAACAACAGAATTATGCCCACATCAACTCCTTCACTGCTCGCTGTTTATCCGAACGCTGTATGAAAGGCGACCCATTCACATCTCATGATGGCTTTACCCACACACATGCACGCACACAGAAACACACACAACTACCTCCTATCCCCATGGCAACCCGGAAAAAGTGAGAGAGGGACCTAACTATAGAGCTTTTCACCTAGCAACAACGCAGACACACACTCATACATCAACAGTATTGTGTCACACAGAAAACATGACATCATCCATCTCTGAGCAGCAGGTTTAGATGCTTCAGTCATGTAACTTGCAGGTTATGAAAATCAACCCATAATTCTTCCAGCAGCCCAAAATAAATAAATAATAAAAATCCAGGAAATCACTGCTGCATTTTTCCTCCAAGTTCTGATGGTATTCTTAGATGCCAACATGAAGTTTCCCAGATGAATGGTTTTCTCACCACAAACCCTTAAACTTAAATTAAAGTTCAGTACTCAGTATGTTTACTAGTTTCCGACTGAAACCATAGTTTTAAAATGCGTATAATCATTTTGGATCAACTTAAATCTAGGTAGACTGAATTTCTCATAATGCAATTAAAACTGGATCTACTCCTGCAGGTGGTCTGAAACTGGCCTTCACAAGCCCCACAAGCACCCCGGCAGCAACTTGATTGGCTGACGCAGGCGCTGATTGAATTTTTTAATGGACGCATCAGAACCGGCCACAACTGGGCAACGGATGACATCACCCCTCTTCAAAGTCTGTGGAGAATTGTTGAATGTACCACAACAGAAGAAGACAATGCAGAAAAGAAAACTGAAGGATGTGAAACATACAGATAAATGACCTGAGCGTCTTGATTTATCAACAACTGGAAAAGATCTGGTTGATGGTTAGAGACAGTTTTAGTATTATTTTACTTTTTTTTTTTTTTTGCCCACATAGATCAATCACAAGGTTTTTTAGTTGCAAATAGGCTTAATGCTTAAAATAGAGATAGCTGACAAGAAATTTTTTTTAAATCATCTTGACTGCATCTTTGATAAATAAATGATAGAATTAATAGTTGTGCAGAGGCAAATAGAAATATATAGAAATAGAAGTTATCAAATGTGGCAGAATCAATCAGTTTGTAATCCACACAAAGAAAAAAGAAACCTTAAAAAGAAATTCACAAAGAAAGAAAGCAAACCCTGGGAGGATTCTCTCTCAGGCTCTCTTTATTCAGAGGTGTGATAGCAGTGGGCGAGGGAGCTGCACGTATTTTGGTATGTACAGATCCATAACGGGTAACAGCCAGTCAGCAAGTCCTGCAACTCTGAGCAGTTTGGATATAGACTCAGGAATGAACCGACGGGCAAACGAGCAGCCAGTCGACACTGAATGAAGAAGAGACTAGACATTCTGCAGTATCCTGTTCAGTAGAAATGAGTCTGAATGTTGGCAGGTGTTATTTTAAAAAGGTATTTAAAGGTCTGTTCTTTCAGTTGGCGTTGCAAACTGTTAAACAGCTTTTGTTCCCATATTCACTCAAAGTTCATATTTAATAAAAATGTGCTGCATACGATGACTTTTCTTCATAATATGGTCAAAGTTATTGTCATTTCATTCTCTTCAACATCATTAGTTGGCTTTCAAATGCTGCTGGTGGATTTCTTGCAGTTCAGATAATCTGTTTCTGCATCACAGTGTTGCTGCACAGTGCGTGAATGCTTCAGATTTGTGGTTGAGGCAGCAACAGAGTTTTCTCACATCGTTATATATGTGAGATACAAGACAAATTTGCCACTCACAGTGTTTGGATGCTCATTTCCCTTGAAATCCCAGCAAATACTGCTTTTAGGCAAGCAGAAACCATCCCACTTACTGGTGGAACCTTATCCGGGAAGTATGTTTTGCTGCAGTTCCTCTACTGACCACTAGGGGCTGGTTCCAAAATAGAGAAAATCCCCATTGACCTAAACGTGAAAATGACCAACTTTGCAGCAGAATTAAATCTATCTATATCCTGGTACAAAAATAGTTTTTGGCTTCTATGGTTACATTTTACATCCATGACAACTGTACAGGGTTGTTCTTTTCTTGTTTGTTGCTTTTTTGTGCCACATCAGACAAATTTATATTGAGCAATAACGCTGACCAACCAGCTGCCTGGATGCCTTGATGTGCCTGACTGACTGACAGCTAGCGATTAGCTCTGCCTTTGGCTTTGACAGCTTTGTCCCACGTCTGTCTTCAAAGGGTCTCCGTACAAATCTATAGGTCATGTGACCTGATGGTTTGTCCAGTATTTACAGTCAATAGTTTTAGGTTTCCATGCAATCTGCTTCACTGAACATTATAAAAGGCATGATAACTGCTTTCAACATTGTTTAATTTTTAAAGCAGCACTGATACTGGCGAAATGTCACTAACATTAGCATGCTGTTATCCCTCTGCTCCTCTACTTCAATCATTTATATAACTCACGCATCTTGAAAGTCACAAGTCTTTTTGTTCCAGAATCAAACAGTTTAATGGTATAATTGTTGTTTTTGACCAACAAGAGGAAAGACCATGAAATTAATAATGCTGCATTTTTTTAAGCCTGGTAAAAATGTCTATTAAAACACAAAAATAGCCAATCACATAAATGTAGTACTTTTAAACTTGCTTTTCTAGCTTTTCCACAAGCATTCCAACATTTCCACCCACTGACACATTTCAATAGGAAACACTGTAGTCCTTCATCTCTCAATGTCCCGATTCATTTCTCTGCGTCCCTCCCCCTCCTCAGCATCCGTTAAAAGGAGTGGCCAGAATGTTTTAAGATTGTCTTCAGCCTCTGGAAACAATACAAGTCATCAGCTGGCAGCCAACAGGCACAACAACCACTTAAACAGTCAGGAGGTGAGCACATGACATCAGTTTGGTTTGGACAAAACACACACTCACGCCATGGGAGAAAGTATCCGTCACATGACAGAACTCTCAGAATCGCTTTGTAAGAAACCCACTGAAAGTTTTACCACAATGAAAGTAATTCCACCTTAGAGTAGGATGCATGGCCTCTCCAGCGTCCCAAATTAACTCTGATCTGTGAGTAAGAATAAAAGTCTAACAAAAAAAAAAAAAGGACTATGTTGAATAAAATGGCACATATCAAAGCAGATGCTCCTATGTCTTTTCCTAATAAGACTGGAGAATGTTTTTTTTTCTTATAGGCCCAAGTTTAAGTACAACTAAAAGTATGAATGATTTGTTTTTTTTGGCTTATTGTGAATGTGTTTTTTCAAGCCTGCTTTGACCTGGTATGAAGAGTAATAATGTGTTTTCATTGGCAGCTTCCAGTTTTCAGACACATTGATGCCGATTTTGACAGACTTTGACCTACTTTACACGAGCTGTAGCTGACATCATATACACCAACAATGTTCAAACTTTTCTTCAAAAGAAAATCCACCATTATTCAAATAACTTTTACCAGCATCACCAGATTACAGCACCTTTTCTTTCCAATTAATTCTCAAAATGATACATTTTTGTGTACAAATACAAGCCAAAAGAACTGCACATTACGCCATACTACTGCCCCATATTACTTTACAAGATAAACAGCAGGAGCTGCTTTTCTTATTAGCGTTTCACCTGTTAGACTACTTACATACCACAGTGCTTGTTTTGACAAAGCTCTTGTTCTGCTTTACAGCAAGTTTAACTACATTATTCATTAATCTGCACTGAAGGGCAGGGCTGTTCTGGCATGCTGACTATCTGAATATGCAATCATTTTACGCAGGAGAATTAATAATAATAATTGTTTTTTAAACTGCAGCTTTCTTGTTTGGTCTGACCTTCAGCGAAGTCCCAATATGCTTCTGCAACTTTCCCACATGATGAAATAATGTCAAAGAACGCAGGATCATACTTTCACAGTGACTCTGGACCAGTCAGGACACATTTCTGACTCTCAGAGGCTTAATCAGCATGTTCATGAACCGTCATAAACGCCTACAACACAGCGAAGCCAAGCAGTTGGAGTCAAATGTAGTTTAAATACATTCACATGCACATATAAATCACTCAATAAATGCAAATACATGTTCACCATCAGCAAAGTGAGAGAAGCAAGCAGGTGATATTTTTATTTTTTTTTCAATAACCAGTCTTTACTCTCTGCACTAGAACATTTACATACACTTTTTTTTTTTACTTACTTTCAAAATAACTAGAAAGATTTTATACCAGAGCTGGAAAGTTAATAAGAACTGGCATTAACAGTTATTTTTTAACTAATAACTATAAATGTGTGTTGCCCTTCCTAAAATATTGACATTGATCTATGCAGACAAAAAAAAAGCAACGATAAAACAAGACTGAATTTACTCATACATCACTATTTTATACTTATGACATGGTAGACAAAAGTGAAAATAAATAAAAATGATCTCACACAATAAATCAGGAATTTTTACAGCCAATAAGTCTAGTGAAGGTTAAATGCTGAACTAATAAACCATAACATTTGTTAATAATTGCTGACAGCAAAGTATTAAAGAGCCCTTTGTGAGGTTGGATTGTTTAAGCATTGGTCACATACACCACTAGACGGGCAATTAGACGGCACATTTTCCTCCGTATTTTATAAATGAATGAATCTTTGACAGTAGAATCCGTGTCGTGACTGATATGAAAAATCTTATATTCACACTGTTGTTGAGCTTGAGCAACAACCAGCAGAGGTCTTTGGAGGAAGAAGACAAAAAAGGTAATGAATGGTCACTTTCACATGCAAGTTTCTGTTCAGCAATAAATTCTGCACCAGTTATGGGATCTGAGTCACTTATTCTCACGTGCTGGGATCCAGTATTGAACTAAAATGCTGTTTAGATGCCGCTTTTAACCTGAAACACTGACTTTAGTCACCTATATAAAAAAAACAAAAAAACCTAATACTGAACTTCATAAACTTAAATTATTCATATAAATTAAAGCTCAACAGTACAACTACAGAGCAGAGTTATCACACACACTCCCGTCTGTACCGAGGTTATGCTTCTTCTCTGACAAGAGGATTTTGGGAGAATATAGACATTAAGTGCAGAGAAAACAAAAAGCATGCAGGTTTAATCTTGGCTGGCTTGAAGGCAGATTATCAATTTATAAACACCAGCTGATGCCACTCGCCACCAGCAGCATTTACAAATGTTTTCGATCTGCTACCTTAACACACACACACAAATATGAGCAGAACAAATATGTTTTTTTGATAGCAAATAATGACCAAAAAGGAAAAGCAGATCACTTCAGACTAGGACATATATAAACGTAATGGCCTTAAGAGTTAGATGTAAAGCAGGTTTCATTTTTGTTTTTTTTTAAAAAAAGGGGGGGTGGGGGGCTGTTTAGTACGTCACGTTGCAAAGTCACCATTACATTTCATTCTAATTTCCCTGACTTTCAGTATGAACTGGGATGCTGTCCAGACACGATGAAGACATTTAAAAGTGGGACAGCGTGTCCAGGTTGCGGTGCATCTCTGAGAAAGGCTGTAAAGGGAGAGAAAGCAGGAGATGGTTTGGTCCCAGCGTGCATTGCTGCTGAGAGCCAGCTCACGGAAGCCTGGACTCCTGCCACCACTTCCAGAGAGGCTGTTAGCTGCTAATAGCAAACAGAAAGAGCATTTTATCTGGGAACATACCCCTGCAGTCTTCATTTCCTTGAAAGGCGAATGTGAATCCACATGTGGTTCGGTAGCAGCTCCTACTATACACTTTACACGTGTAGACTGCAGTGAAGCACGCTCAAGTATAACATAATTGTGATTTCATTGCCAAATATGCATTTTCAAAGCTTCAAGCGTCTGATGCCACACAAAGAGTGATCAACAATTTAATATGACAATAAATAAAATATGTTGAGGACAAATATGCCCTTGATGGAATCTGGAAAAAATATCCAGCTGTAAAGTCCAAAGAGGAAACATTTTTATCAAGCAGCTTGCGTGTATTGTGCTGGGCTTCCTTTTAGATAACAAGAAAGAGTATGTGAACACTCTGGAATTTACTGATTTTCTGCATTAATCTGCAATAAAATGTGATCTGATCTTCACCTAAGTCACAAAAACACACAAACGCAATGTGTTTCAGCTAATAACAGACGATTAACATTTTTCTTGTCTTCAGTTAACACAGGGGTGTCACACAGGGTTTCATCACGGGCCACATCATCGTCACCACGGTTACCGTTAAAGGGACAGTTATTCTATACTTTCTCAACCAGCTATGTTGTCACATCTCCTGGTTCCAGGACTCGGTCGTAAAATAAAATAAAATAATATAAATAAATGTCATTATTTCACAAAATTCACAACTTTATCATAAAATTGAGGCCTTTTGTTTTGTTCTGTTTTGTTTTTTTAAATAAAAACAAAAATGTTCTTGTATTATGACAAATAACTGACTTTTTTGGTTAAAAAAAAGAAAGTTGTAAAACAGGGAATTTCACACATCTTCACATCTTTTTTGTCTTTTTTTTTAATAAATCTAAAATTTCACAGAATTCAGAGAATTATCATGAAATTGAGGCCATTTTTCCTTTAACAAACTTTTTTCATTTTTTGTAAAAATCACAAATTTAAAAAAAGAAAGTTGAATTTTTGTAAAACAAAAATAAAAACAAAACAATACTTTTTAATCATACAATAACAAATGTTGCAAAATTCTGACTTTCACTTAAAATTACATTTATTTTATTGGAAAATATCAACTTTTTTCCAACATTTTTGACACAAAATTACAACAGTTGTAAAATTGCCAATTCTGCATAGTTTCAACATTTTGTCCTTAAATCATTTCTTTCAAAAAAAGAAAGTTTAAAAAAAAAAGAAGAAGCTAGATTTCACCAAAATCCCATTAAAAAACCGAAGTAATTTCTTGTTGTTAAAAACATGATTTTTTTCTTTTTCTTTTTCTAGACATAAAGCAGCTGCTCTCCAGCTCAGTTATTCCACTTTTTGATGTCAGAACTGAATCAAATTTGCTCAGAAACGCTCTTGTTGTAATTTTATGATCGTCTTTGCAGGCCCTCACGGTCCAGATTAAATGAAGTGGTGGGTTTCGAGTTTAACACATCCATTAAACATTTATAGTTCTGGAGAATAAAAGTGAAGGTGTAGACTAATAAATAAAACTTTTTTCTTGCCACAGTACTTGATAACCTTTTAACGTTTCATAATGCATAAGCTACAAGGTGCATTTATTAGCAATGTCATTGAATACACATTAGTGAAATGTGATTAATGTTAAGCTAAGCTGAAGTTTTAGTCACACTGACAACTTGTTTCTGAAGACTAGTTAGTTAATAGTTATCATAAAAGCAACATCAGAAAAAGTCTTGCGCGGTCACAGAAAAGGAGATAAGTGTTGACATCGTCCTTCCTGTGCGCGAGGAAGTACTGAAAAGCCAAGTCAGGATGAATTACATCATCAGATAAACGAACTGGCTCACCTGCTGTCTGCAGTTTATTTGTGTCAACATGAACAGAGAATGTGTTTCTTTTATCCTTCATAACAATTTGGATAAAGTTCAGTTGTTGATTTTTTTTTTTTTTTTTTAATAAGGTCTTATGTGGTCCTGTTCTTATCTTAGACCGTCACATTCAAACTTGGGTGTTTCTCTGAACTGAATAGTGATGTAATTCATCAGTCTCCCTCATCAGAGTTTATCTTTACTTTCCTCCTTTCCACAGCTTGTCTCACTTCACTCACCACATCTGGGCAGATGCACGGGTGAAAACAAGGCATAGGAGCTCCTGATCCAGGAGGTGGGAACAACTGCACTGAGGGTTATGTTACTTCATGGTGCGTTCTTATTGGTTGTTTAGCTGACAGAGATCATAGAGGCAGCGACAAGCCATCACACTCTCCTCCAACTTTCTGATGCTGCTGATATTTATTGCGGCCTGTCTTTAGTCGGTTCTATCTTTCATCTTTGCTCCTGTCTCACTGTGAGATCTACCGACACTGTTTTTGAGCTATGATGCACCATCTTGACCACCACTGACCATCTTTAGTCTGAGACTGTCTGAAATCGTACAGTATGAACTTATGTTACTGTAATATCTGGACTATAAGCTGCTTCCTTTTTCACACGCTTTGAACACTGCGGCTTAAACAATGATCCGGCTAATATGGATTTTTATGGGCTAACAAGTTTCACGCTGCCAAAACATTTAGCCTCGTCACATCAGAGCAATGAATTACAAAAAGATCACAGTGGACCAATGAAAATGTCTGAATGAAATCAAACACACAAAATTTAGTTTTTCTGTTTTCTCTGCAGCTTATAGTCAGGTGAACTCAATAGTCTGAAAATTACGGTATATTATTTGAATTGTCAAATGTTAAACCCATTTAAAAATGACTATGAACAATATATAAATACACTTTAATTCTGCCTTCTTCGCAAAAAGTGGATTTAAACAGTTATGTGCTTAAACTAGCTAACTAGCTCTTGAGAAACATCTATGGACCTGCAAACAGCTGCTATAAAGTAACCATGTAATATGTTTCCATTGTGATGTGCTGTTTCAAGTCAATCCAGAAGTTCGATCACTGTGCACATACACAATGTCAAAGCCCAGTCTGCCATGGTGGTCCTCCTGCCAACAGTTACTTATTCTTTCATACACACAGAGAGAAATACTGATATCAGCCAACAGCAACGCTCTCCACCAGCTGCCTGGTTGACCGATTAGCTCTGTATCTGTCTTTCATCACAAACCAACTACCCATGATGCAGTGTTAAAACCCCTTACTGGCCAACTCAAACCCTTCGTGGCTGAATCTGGCCACCATCTCAAAAGCTGTTCACACTCTGCTTTAGTAAAACTAGGTAGCATGAGGCTGCAGCTTGGGACGGCAGCACACTTTCTGCACAGAAATCTCTTAAAGCTGTCACTGGGTTAATACAATTAATCAAAAATAACGTCCTAAGAACTCTATGTGACAGCTTCCCACTCAGTCTATCCTAGACTAAGCTTATTCATATACACTCAGCATACACTAAAGGTATAAGGATTGAGGCATTTGTTTTTCATAGTCTAGGTGTGCACACCCAACACCAACGGCGATGTCATGACTCATCTACTGTAGGGAATGTGTCTGTCGAGTCCATGTTACAAGACAACCGCTGCTCTGACAACGATGTCGACTCTCACCCAGCACAAATTACTCCTGATGTGTGCACGTATGGGAAAATCTTCATGGAAATTAACCACATTGAGGTTTAAGAGAGCTTAAACCCATCAACTCTGTTTTTAAATCAACACTGATACAGCATAGTGACTTGTTATTTGGTAGAAACTGAAACTGGAATTCTTCTGCCAATCAAAAACTTTCCATAGTTTGTGAACTGGTCACTTGTAATGATACAGGTGCACGGCAAGTTTTACTTTTTGCCCAAAATTTTCATTTAAACAAAGATTGTCCAAAACCTGAGAGAAGATCTCTGAATCTCATCAACACCCTCATCTGGTACCGTAACCAGGCCCGTCACAGTTAATTATGTAATTTCAATGAGTTGAAATAATTGTGATCGTGATTGTGTGAATGGTCACAATCACCTTCATTCATGTATGAGAAAACAGTTATCTGCAACTAACTGAAATCTATAAAGTTTGATTTTTATTCAGATAATTAAAAGAGTTAATACAAAATTGATTATAGTCATGTCTAATAATTATTAGTATGCTTACACTTAAAGCAGCATAAAAATGGACAGAAAGACCAATAATAAAACAACTGTTCTTACAAATTTTACAACTGCAGCATCCCTAAAATAATAAGTAAAATGATGCTTAGAGATAAAGACTAGAATCATCGTTACTATAAAATGGTTAAGTGTTTTCACTGTGACCAGGATATTCTGAACAGACGTTCTCGCTTTTTTCAGAAACGCAGCGCCATGACTAATGAACAACAAATGGAGAAACATTCAAAACTATTTTACTTTTCTCAAACAACCTTCCCCTCAGAAGTCAAATGTGTTAAATCAGGCAGTATTTTTATTTCAGCTCATAAAACTGAATTTCCAACTTGGAAAAGATATCTTAAAAGAGAATCAGTTTAGAGGATAAAAGCTTGTCTATGACGTAGCAAGCAATGATTTACGAAGAATTTTTGATTTTTTTTTTTTTACCTGAATATTCCTTCTGCAGCACCCAGTGAGGAGATTTATTTGCCGAGTAATATTTACAGCTGCGTAGAGCTTTTCAAGCTCTTAAAACCATTAATCAATAGTTAAATTTCTATTGGGGTTTCCCCCACATTCTTTTCTCTTCTTAGCTCTAAATCCTGGACAGAGACCTGACTAAACATGAAGCTTAAAAAGAATAAAATGCACATAAAAACAGCAAGAGAATAAATATAGAAAAATATAGAGGAAAAAAAAGAATCAGATTTTGCAGTTTACATCTGAGGGAGAAGCGCGTATTTCTGCTTTAATATTAAAGATGTGAGGAAGGTTTTGTGTTGAAGCTGAACTTAAATTTGCACATTTCAGTCTAATTAATAACAGCAGCTTATAAGAAAGGGAACCATGTACAGAAATGCTTCTTTAAAAAAAAAAAAAGCCTATTATTTTTGTTAAATAGTCACAAAATCAAGGCTCGTCAAAGAATAATTTCACAGGATTTCAGGTAGCCTACGTGGTTTATAAGTTCATATCAGTAATTATTCGAAATAACATTTTAATAGCAACCTGCTTCCACTTTGGGGAGGAAACCTTTCCAAACGCGACGTATCAACTACATCCATACATTCCTACGAAGCTGCTTGAATTATTTTTCCTTCATCAGGATGAAATGTTATTAAAATGAGTCCAACTGAGCTTCAAGTCTCCTGTCTGAATTTTGTTTTTATGCTTCCGTCTTCCCTTCAGCGCTGCAGCCGTGTCACGTTTCTGCAGAAAGCCACATCATTTCGATAAAAGCTCTTAATTCCACAGAGAACGGTGCGAGTGGCCCTCAGCTGTAATGGTAACAGTAATCTTGGACACATTTACAGGCGTCGTTGGCCAAACTGAGTATAAGTCTTTTTTATGAGGACAGTTTTGTAGTTATGGTGTTGTTGCTCTTAAGTGTGCCAGCAGTTCTGCCAGATGGAAGGAATTACAAGTATTTGATGCCCAGATGAGTTCCTCACCTCCTCTACTATACCCTCTCTGACCGTATACTTCCTGCCTCTAATGGACTTCTTGTTGACGTTCCTGTTGTCCAGCCGACACCGTGAGGTGAAACGGCTCTTACGTGAGTCTTGCTGATGCAGGAGATGAATTCCACAGAAGTGTTGGCTGTGTAATCAGAGCTGGAGTTAGCTGAAACTCTTAATTAGCTTTCAGCTGCGCTTCATATCTGCCTGTGAGGCTCCACTTTACTCTCAACGCTGCTTCTGTTGTTTTAGCCGTGTACATCACCGAGGAGGAGGTCTTACTCTGAAACGCTGCTTGACTTGATGTTAGCTGTTCAAACCAGTTTAATCTGGAAGCCCAAACAACTTCACATGTTTTGGAAGCAGAGCTCCAGCACACCTCCCCCTCCCTCCCCCACAGCAGTGCCAGTTGTTCTTGGAAGTTCTACTTGGAGCACCAGATGGTGTCTTAATATGGCTGTGACCTGATTGTTATTCCTGCTCGCTGTGGTCCAACTTTTGCATTTGCAGCTAAAACAATGCGAGCCTGCTCCAGTCATCAGAACCGTCTTTTCTTATCCGCTGTAACTCCAGAAGGAAAAGCAGCAGTTCGTCGTCGTCAGTGAATATCCGTCCCACTCCTCAGGAACGATGATATTCATGTTTTTCGGTCTCTATGGTAACGGATCCATCGCTGGACCGTCACGTGTCCCACTGACGGGACACATGAATGTTTGGACTGTTTTTAAATTCCCTGGTGTGATTACAGTAGTCTCACTCCACCTCTCTGTTGCCTCCAAGAGGAAAACCTCTTGAGAAGAAACTTTAATTAGAGCGAGGTAATTCAGAGTTAGAAGCAGTAAATACAGCAGAGTGGCTGAAACGCAGACGATGGTACAGATGAGGGAAGAAAACAAAACAAATTCTGGCCTTTTTCCAGCCTTTTCTGGTGTTGAGCTTGCTATTTGAAGTTTAGAAAAGGCTATTTCTTTATTATAAAGTAAAGCAGCCATTTTGCTCTGAACATGCAGACGTGTCTGGATTTTCTTGGTGCTCTGGGTGGATGGATAGATGGCAGAGGAGAGGACAAGCGGCTACTTTTTTTCAGGACCCCTCATGTCCTGCCTACCGGGACGGCGGCGGCTTGCATGGAGGCGAGCTGCTGTCATTTCCTGACATCTAGTTTAAGTTGTTTATTTTTATGCTCTACAACAAAAAGCGATGTTGGAATGAATCCCAGGTGTGGCTGTCGTCTCCATGTGAGAAACAATGAAAACTCAATTGTTGATTCAAACAGAAGCTAATCATTTCTGAATGGATGGTGGGTTCAGATCCTGCCATCTGAGAGCGGAGGTGACCTTTGGACCAGTTAAGGGTTATTAAAGCACCACGGAGCTTGAACCCCTCTCCAAAAACAAGTTCATGAAATTATTCTAGCTCAACTTATATCAAGACAAATTGCACTTCTGAAACCAGACAGGGTGCTAAAGAGCACAATTGTTGTCTCTTTCACAATAAAAGCCCTGCTGACAACAAGAAGCTTTTCATTTCAGTTTAATTCAGGAAAGATTTCAATCAGGTGGTGCAGGAAGTGTTGCGCGTCTCATAACGTCTTAATGTTGGAACTTCACAACTGAAATTCCACTTTAAAAGTATGAACGTGTGAACACCTGATCAACTTGAGGAAAAACAAAACAACTTTTTCTGGCTAGTTTTGTTGAATATATGTAGGTATAAAATGGAGCAAAACGAAAATACAAGAGAGGAGTTTCTGAGGTTGTTGCTTCTGTTGTTGTGAAAGGCATTAAAAGATGAATGTACCTTACACCCTAACTAGTCAATCTTTTATTTATTTTTTGCTGGAATGAGTTAAAAATGTAGCGATCAGTTGGACTGTTTTGTTAGCAGTCTGTCACATAAGAAAACAAACCAATTTCAAGATTTTTGGGACAATTTCTTGAGGTGAAAATAAATACTAATTTTTGCACATGTGCTACAGTATATGTTGTGATTCTTGTAAGAATGAAACTACCATGTTAAAACTAACATGTTATCTAACATTAACAAAAAGAAATAAAGATCGGGTATCCTAAAAGCTAAAGTAGATAAAGGGTCCTGGTTGACAGACCAGCCGGATCTATCTGAGTTCATTCAGGGTCCTGATGAAGGACCAGCCAGGGGACTGTCCAGGGTCCAGTTTGAAGGACCAGCCAGGGGACCGTTCAGGGTCCTGATGAAGGACCAGCCAGGGGACCGTTCAGGGTCCTGATGAAGGACCAGCCAGGGGACCGTTCAGGGTCCTGTTTGACAGACCAGCCAGGTCTATCTTGAGTCCATTCAGGGTCCTGTTTGACGGATCAGCCGGGTCTATCTGAGTCCGTTCAGGGTCCTGTTCGACGGATCAGCCGGGTCTATCTGAGTCCGTTCAGGGTCCTGTTTGAAGGACCAGCCAGGGAACTGTTCAGGGTCCTGTTTGAAGGACCAGCCAGAGAACTGTTCAGGGTCCTGTTTGACGGGCCAGCCAGGGGACCATACGGGTCCTGCTTGATGGACCAGCCAGGCCTATCTGAGTCTGTTCAGGGTCCTGTGTGGTGGACTTGGCTTCCTCTCAGCTCTGGTTTGTTTGGGAGCAGAACTTACGGAGCCGACGCCTCGTATAAATTAAACACACATTTTGGTACAGGGTGAAGTCACAAGTCATGCCCCCCCCACACACACACGCACACAGCTTTTTAGGTTATGAAACCACTCACTGGGGGGTGGGGGGGGGGGGGGGTGACACATAATGTTGGCTACGAGGGAAAGGCAGGAATACTAATGAGTGACTCCCGACTGCTGGAATGTACATTAATGATTGATTTCAGAGAATGGTGACTGTGTTTCATTAAGCCTACTTGCTTCGTGGTTTCTGTGATTGTGAGACGCTCTGACACCATCGTATCTAAGATCAGAGGTATAGCAAACATTTCCCCCCAGCATCAACTAAAGCCTCCACCCATGTCTCACCATGGGCTGGACATTATGGAAGGACAGAACATTTTGTCTCCAGGGGGGGCCATTGGCTCTTCAGGGCATCTCACCACCACATGGTGGCGCTGGAGTCTGATGAACGAGGTGATGCTTCTTCATAAATGTGGTTTTAGATCTCTGTTAGAGGCCAGCTGATGCTGAACAAAAACAAATGTTTAAATTATCACCAGTGTATATGCTTCCTTTTTAACAGTTTTAAGAGCTTTGAATAAAAATATTCACTGGCAATTTGTTACTGAGAAGCAGCTCGTCATCACCCCCTGGTGGAGAGAATATGTAACAACACTCCATCCATCAGCTAGTGCTGAAGTAGATATTGTAACAATAGATTCTGTCCAAAAACTTGATTTGAATCTCCATGTTGATGGGATTTTTGAAAGCGTGTAGAAGCTGAAATTGTTGTGTGAATCTGTGTGAAAGGTCTGCCTTCTATTGCTCTGAGTTCATTGTTTTAAAAATCCGCTTAAAGATTTTGGCATTTGCAGGTTGCTTTTTAATACTTTGTTGCTGCATTCACTGTTATTGGAAAGGGGGGGGGGGGGGGGGGGGGGGGGGGGGGGGGGGGGG
>JBAMYA010113702.1:0-19017 GCA_037176975.1 Arrhamphus sclerolepis
TGGGCGAGGGAGATCTGTAAAAAATGTATACACACACACACACACACACACACACACACACACACACACACACACACACACACACACACACTCACATATATATATATATACATATGTATATTATACTTAAAAATAAATAAAAATATAACTAAGAAGCATTTTCATAAAAATGAAAAAGAAAAAGGACAGCTTGAATACTGGAAATATTGATATGACAAATAAATTCCTGGCATTCTGACATCATATTTATATTTCATATAATTTCCGAGAAAAAGAGAGAAGATATTTTTCACTAGGAAGGGTTCTATGAAGAAACATTTG
Source organism: Arrhamphus sclerolepis (assembly GCA_037176975.1). Lineage (NCBI taxonomy): Eukaryota > Metazoa > Chordata > Actinopteri > Beloniformes > Hemiramphidae > Arrhamphus > Arrhamphus sclerolepis. Next base: position 322 of record JBAMYA010113702.1, read on the forward strand.
CTTAACTTTATTCCCATTTTAATGTTTGTATTTACTTACTTCTTTTTACCTCCTCCAAGGAGATTATGTTTTTGCCAGCGTTGGTTTGTCTTTCTGTTTGTTTGCAACATAACTCAAAAAGTTATAGACGGATTTTCAGAAAAATTTCATTTCATTTTCAGGATATTTTATAATTTGATATTTTCAGTATATTTTACTACCCCAAGCGGTCAAACAGGAAGTGTATTCATTTCCTTTGGAACTTTTGATTATTAACTATGACTGTTCAGAATAAACATGTTGTGGACTACACAGACTATTATTAGTATTATCCCTTAGGAAAATTATTTTACACAAGATCTAATACCTCGGAAATGTGTGTGCATCATTCACAACTACTGGATTAACAAATGAACACTAGCTAGCTAACTGATCTAGCTAACATTTAGTGTGTGTCATCCTTGACTACTGTGTGAAAAAAAAAAAAATCTTAACGACTTTCATCATTTTTTCAAATTTTCTAGTTTTCTAGCTTTGCTAGCTACCTTACCGAGTTAGATGTCATTAGATAGATGTAGCTACTTTACTGTATGTATTACATGTGTGACTGTGCATTTACAATTCCACTTTCAAAAGGTTGGGACACGAGATAAAATGTAAATCATAATCGAATGCAATGATTTGGAAATGCCATAAGGCATATTTTAATTCCCAACAGAACATAACGGACAGATCTCATTTCACCGTTTCATAGAAAATATTACCTCATTTTGACTTTGGTGGCAGCAACACATCTCAAAGACGTTGGAACTGGGGCAACAAAGGTAACGTGCATTAATCACAAAAAAACTGAGCTTTGAACAACTTTCCAGGTGTTCTCTGCTAACGGGTTTCCACAGTGGTGTGAACCACATGATTGATTTAGCACAAGTTTTACACCAGATGACCTTCCTGATGCAACTGGGGCTCGAATTGTAGGTCTTCCAGGTGGTAGTCAAAAACATTACCACTAGGGAAGGTTGAGAAGCAACCTACTTAGGCTGATTGGTAGAAAGTCTGTAGCTGGGTATAAAAGGAGCATTTCAGAGAGACAGAGCTTCTGAGATCTAAAATTGGGCAGATTTTTCCAACTTTCTGCATCAAACTACAACTAAGAACTGTACAAAAATTTGTACATGTATAGTACATAAATATCAACAAAAAAATATCAACAAAAGATTCAAAGAATCAGGATGAGTCCCTGTGTGCAAGAGAAAAGTCAAAACTGGATTCATGTGGGTGCTGAACTGACCTGCTTACAAGTTCAGACCTTTCACCACATTAAAGCATTTGCCATTGTTATGGAAATGTTGCTGATGTGTAGTTGATGTAAGTATAATCATAAACAGGTTGCATTAAGTTAAGACAGTAGACCTCACTGAATGATGTCCTGACCCCAAAAAAGAGCCTAATACCAGTGAAGGACTAGAAATTTATGATGGAGCAGCTAGTTCTAATGATCTACCCATTATGCACTCATATGTTTATTTTTGGCGCAGTTGTTTAAAGCGTGGGAGTTTAAATTTTATTATTACTGAAAAGTGCTGTTTTTTTCTGTGCATTAACAGTTGTATCTGTGAGATGCGATTTGCACCCCGTGGTGAGTGCCAGGGCCGTTTTCTTTTGGTTTTTTTTGTCTTATCCCAGTCCGTCCACTGCCCATGACCCATGTTGCTCTCAAGAGTTTTCAAAGATATCTTGGTGATGGAGAGCTGTCATCTTTTATAACCTTAGAGTGGGAGAAGTTTGTGGCCTTAGGAAAGTAAATGCCATCTGTGTGTGGAGGTGAGAAACTTTCACTCTCTCAAGGCATCAAAGTGGATACAGGTTTTTGGCTCCACTCCGAAGGGGTCCTTGTATGAGTGATCTCTTGAGAATCAGGCGGCTGGTCTCCAGTGGAGGATTACAAGATAATTCGTTTCCGGACAAAAAAAAGAAAAGAATACACAGTCTTTGTCACCCTCACCATCACTCAAGCCCCTCTTCACCTTCATGTTCTTCTGTATTGTTTCCTGTTCTCTTTTACAGAGATTTTTCCTTCCTGTGCTAACTTCCTCTGAAACATTGAGCCAAGCAGCTGAGCAGAGGACCAAACAGTCTACTGTAAAGAAGCCCCCACATGTATGATTTTAAGACACAATCCACATGAAACAGGAAGCTTCCTTTTTGCTCAGAGCTGCTGGGAGATTAAATTATTCTCAAAGGCATCTTGACTGTTGAGTGGAAGATAAGATGGGGGATAAAGAAACACACTTGTGTTTTATGCAGTAGCCTATATGGATCTTTATGTTGAGCCTATTTGAACATGCAAACACATTTACATCCAAACATCTGACGGGAAAGTTTGCAGGTACTGTAATGTAACCAGATGCATGCACAATCATTTTTGTATGTGTATCTTAAAAAGGTTATTTTGTCTTTTAATCATCAGACATATGGAGTACAGTACATATATCATGGCCAACACAGTAAATATCTACAGTATTTATTTATTTTGTTTGTTTTTTTCCCCCACCTTGTGCTCTCTACCTAATTATAGTCCTGGGCATTGCGCTCCCTCTGCCAACAGTGGACAACCGTCTGCCTCCTCCTTCTTAACTTGAGGAGTGAACAGACCCCTCTTTTCACCCGACTGCAGGGGTTTCCCCGGTTGGTACCATGTGGAAGGATCACGTTTTTCCAGTCAGAACATGTTTTTTTTACTGCCCCAGGGAACATGGGTCCACACAGAAAGGCCCTTTTGCCAACCCCACCCCCCAGGGTTAGGGTGCTGATGAAGTGGAGAGGCAAACATGCCCACAGCATCCACGGCATCCATGGCGGGAATTGAACCCAGGCCCTTCTAACTGTGAGTCGGCTGCACCACTGTGCCCATGACACAGTAATTATTGTAATTATTATTAAATCTTTATTATCAAACCAGTTTTCATTTCGTCTTTTAGTTTGATCAAGCCTAACCAAAGCCGGGCTGTAAATGACAACGTTCAGCAAAAGAATTTCCAGGACATAGCCATTTATTTATTTTTGATGCATGCTGATGAAAAAAGAAAAAGAAAAGAAAAGAAAAAAAACCTACATATTGCATATGGTCACTAAAGGAAAAATAAATGTGTAAAGTTGTTGAAACAACAATTTTAATAATGCAAAGATTGCCATATTCACAGAAAGCTTCTTTTTGACAATGCAGTTGATTGGGCAAACATGATTTGTTCAGCTTTAATTGATTTTGATGAAAGCAGAGGAATAATAGTAATAATAGACAATACAACATGATTACGACTCACAGCAAAATCCACAATCAGAGCCCATTAGTCGAGAGGCTCATTGTGACAAAAAAAAAGAGAAAAAAAAGTCCTTGTTTAACAATCAGCTCAGGTGTCAAAAGCTTAGATGGTCATGTTTCATGATTTTAACTGACCACCATTCTATAATTCTGACAACTGTGTTGTTTTTCACATGCAAGTATGAAATGGAAGTGAGTGTGAAGTGATTAACTGAGGTGTAAAAAGCAAAGCAAAGGTCATAGGGGAGACAGACTGCTTGATTACTCGTGTCAGATCCAATCACAGTCATGTCATGGAGTGCATTAACTCATATACATATTGACAGCAGTAAAATTGCAATTTGAATGTAAGAATAATTCTGATTTGGCAGATTAAATGTGTGCTTGTAGCACAGGTTCCTCTGTCAGGAACCTACTGCAAACCAATTATCTTGGCTTTGTTGGAATGCTTTCATTTGCTTTCATCTAGACTGGTCTGCGACCTGAAACACACACATACACACAAAAAGAAAAGAAATAAAAAAAAATCAAATGCCTGCCTTTGAAAAACTAACTACAAAATCAGATAGTTATGTAGTTAAGATATGAGAGTCTTTGGGAGATGTGGAGCACGAGAGCAGTCACTGACCCACTTTAGAACACAGGTTGGGCAAAATAACCTCCAGAGCTGCTTTAATTAGAGCGCTCCACCTAATTGGGATCAAAACATCACAAAGTGGTTTCTCAGGAGAGACACACTGATCATTTGTTGTTGGGTTTACAATGTTTGTATGTGTGCGTGCTGAGTATGTGGCTCAGTGCTTCAACATACACCACATGGCAGTTTGATAGCAAACATTCAATCTTTACTTGAGCTCTTTGTCAAAAGCTAGATGCCTAAACTAAAAATAACATGTACTCACCCATTTTGGTATTTTGTCTCTCTTTCAGCTCATTTTGTCATGTTCTCCCTCTTTTCATACTGGTCCTGCCTTATGTGATATGAGTCTTTTTTTCTGTCAATCACCTTCCTCATCGATTTCATGGCCTCCGTCAAATGAGAGAAGACAAATGTTTATGTTCAATAAACACAGACGACAAGGGACACTTTCACACCCAAGCACAAACAAAAGTGAATGATATAAAGATGCAAACACACACACAGGCTGTAAAGAACATCTGCAGTGACATGGAAAAGAGTGAGTTTGAAGTTAATAGTTGCAAACATGAGCATCATGCTTAGCACTCAGATTGAAAGTTTACCAAAAAAACCTACAAGTGCAATGGTCATACAGTATCTTGAGTTTTTGTTCATAATAGTTTGGTAATTGCAGATCACTGAGGGGAGATATAAAGTGTAAAATGCATCAAATGTTAATAGAAAAAAAGACAAAATACAGTGCCAATGTGTATAAAACTAAATAAACCTTTACTGCTCCCAGAGGCTGCGATGGACTGGGGACCTGTCGAGGGTGTACCCCTGCCTTTCGCCCGAAGTGAGCTGGGATAGGCTCCAGCAGACCCCCGTGACCCTGCACAGGACATGGCGGGTATAAATGATGGATGGAAGGATGGATGCTCCCAGAAGAAGAAGTATCAGTCAGGTACTGCTAATCAAATGCACTTGATCATGTCTGCAACCATGTCAATAAAAGCTGTAATTTTGTTCGTTTTTGGTGATCTGCTGCAAGAAGGAAATGTATTGTTCAAGAAAAAAAGTTGTATCAGGCATTTATACTTATGCATTATTGTTTATATCACTCTGTAATTCTACCACCATCCACCAGAGAGCAGCGTGGGTTATTTTCTGCAGTGCTGCAGCTCACGGTGCCGAATTACAAAGAGCAAATAAAGTTGTTTTGTTTTTTTTTCATTAGTTGGTGCTGGTAAATTTCGTATTTGTTTTTCCAGATGTCGCAGCAAACTATTCTACCCGACTTTAAAAACAACAGAGACGAATGCATTTGAAGACAAATAAACAACAATCTCAAGCACACCTGTTGTTGCTGTTTCTAGGCATACAAGGCCCCTCTGTGTTCTAAATCATTTCTATTAACAACCACAAGTTAAAGACGACATGAGGCTTCATTACGCCATGAGTTGGCATGGCTTTGCCAACCTTGACGGTAAAACAAACGTGTTGCTCCGCCGTCCACCCGTTTATTTTTCTTTTACAAAACACTTCATGGACACTGCATAAAACAAAAGGAAATATTCAAATGTCAAAAATTGCTAATTACATCAAAAAAGATGTGAAACAATGTTCATTAACACACTATAAAAAACATAATTATACAATTATACAAAAAGTATTATGATTCAAAGCCATAAACTTGAACAAAAACAAACTTATGTATAGTAAATGGCGCCTACAACACCAGTACATCTACAACAAAATATCTGAAAAAGAAAAGACCGAATATGCTGTAAAAGTTAATTCAAATACCTGCAAACGTCATCGAACTGAACCAAAATTGTAAAAAAAAGAGTTTACGCTGGTTTTGCAGAAGATTGAATTCTTTGGATGCACTTACTTTACATAATTTTAATAGAAATATGTAAAGACATGGTGTTCAATCTCAGACCAGGAGACTAACTAAGTTATGACAAATTTCCATTTTTGTTACAGACATTTTTTCTTTCCTTTTTTTTTCTTTCCATCAGCCCTCTGGACAGTCTGATTTAACAAACTTTATTTGAACATAATTCTGTCAGAGGACTAAAACACACCAACAGTGAACCACAATAAAACAGACAGACAAAAGACAGTGGCTGATGTTTGATAACGTATCGGTGTTGGTGTTAGTGTAGTACGGTGGATGCTAATTAGCGTGTGGTGATGTAATGTTTGATGTTACGCCCCAATTCATGTTAGAGTTGAAACAGTCCAGCAGAGAGACATAAAAGCAGTGAAAAAGCAGCACTCAGGGCCTCACAGGCATGTCCAGCCCACAGCGCCTCAGAACCCTAAACCTGACCAAGTGTGGTGATGTGAACATCAGGCTGTTTTCCAATTACCTGATTGGAAAACAGAAAGTGAGCGTGAGTGCTTTGTCACAGACTTTGAATATCTACAGTTTCCCTCAGTCAATCAATAATGTTACACATCTATAGCTTAAACCCTCAGAGAAACATGAACCATATAATGAAGAAAATTCAGTAGTACTTTATGAAATATTTCCTGCACATGTACATTTGGCCTTTCCTCTTTCTTTCCATCCTCCTTCTTCTGCTTCAATTTATTTCCTTTCTAGTATCTTCCTTGTCTGTCTGTATGCAAAATAATTTGTTAGCACAGAGATAGAGTATAATTACCAGCAACGAAAGTGCCCAAATTGACATTCTCACTGCCTTATGGCTTGGAAAGGTCCTCCTAAGAGGCTTACAGCATGACAAACCTGCTGCTTTAATGGGTTAATCCCTAAGCTTCAACACTGCCTTCACTTCCCCTATACCTCCATGTATTTGTGAACACACATCATTTTTCCACATTCCTGAATACATCCCACTTCTTTTTATCTGTTCTTTTATAATCCAGTGCCCTGTGTGCAGCTTTGCTGTTTTTATGATTAATTAACATTTAAGTAACATATTGTTTTCTTTGTACAATTCTCCCTCGTCTTCCTTGTCCTCTGCTTCGCCTTTTTTCCTCTGTGCCCTAATTACTTCCCTCCTGCCTCCCTTTTTGTGTCGTCTTTGATTTCAGCCCTGTGTTGAATTGGCGAGTCGTTGTTGTCCTCAAATGGATAATTACAATTATACCAAAGAACAGTATGACAGTGGAAGTGTTTTACATGGGGTTAATTGTGTAAGACTCCATAACACCTATCCAAGCATTCACACTTTTAAAAGAAACAAAACAAAAACTTATGTACTTTAAAACTATTTCACTACTGTTTTTGGTCTCTTATCTGTGATATCATTTCATTCTTACATAGTGCTTTATGAAGTGTTTTCCATTCACCTGTTCACACTGAGACGCACACAAAGCCTCCATTATCTGCACTCTAGATATGAAGGGCTTTTTTTCCTTCTGCCATTACACACCTTTGTAGGGTTCAGTTACTTGCTCAAGGACACTTTAGCATATGAAATGATTCGCTGATGCCAAGCAACTCTCTCAACTGAGCCAAGGCAGCCTCTTCAACTACTTTCCCTTGACAGTTTTGCTCATAGAGCTGAAGAAATGCAAAACAGTGGAAAAAAAATAAGATTAAATATTTGAAATATTTTCTCTGTGGGTTCTGCCAAGATGGAATAACAGGAAATGCTTGTATTGTATAATAGAAAGAAAAATGTGATATCTTGGGCTCATATGGTCAAAAAAAAAAAAAAAAAAGTCAGCATCAAGTTAAAAATCATTGTTTTTTCCCCGTATCACTCTTATTATAAACCCTCACAACATTTTCTAATTTAGGGATTGAAAGGGATCAGGTGAACAAACAAGAGACCAAAATGTAACACAGAACGTTTCTAATTTCTTTAACATATGTAATGAACAAACCTCCAAATAATTCTCTGTCATAAGTTTGATCCCATAAAAGAGGTCAAAGTAACATCATTGACTGAACTAAACTCCAAGCAGAAAAGAACCAACAAAATAGCCCCCAAGGCAATGTTTTCTAGTGGGTGATCACAGACAGACAGACAGATGGAGGAGAGAACAAAAACTAAAGCAACTGCAAAATTTACAAGATAAATCAATTCAGTATTTTAATAAATCAATCAGAAGTACTAAACCAGGGCAAAAGTGATATGAAAAACTTAAACAATATAAATAAAAGGAATCCCTCCCCATCTTCTGAAGGTTAATGGTGCGGTCCAAAGTTTCCAGCCTCTGGTGGGAAGCGATGTGGTCCTCTTTGACGACCAGAGGGGATCCCTTTGTTGCAACCACACAGAAGAAAACTCAAAAAGAACCAAATTACAAAGAACTAATTAAACGTGGGCACCCATTAAAGATAATCCAAATCATGATTAATAATAAGGTGATGAAATTACAAATTGTGTGTCAAAATATTCCATGTGTGGAGAAGTAGCTCATTCATCATGACACACCATCTGGGCAGGTATGATCATAGATTAGCTCTTTAAATTGACAAACGGATACTTTACTAACATGCTTTATACCCATGATCATGGCCGCTTTAATGCACGGGCTTACCTGGGCCAAAGCCCAGGGGCCTCCCCAGTTTAAGGGGGGTTTATGATGAGCTGAAAAGGTCATATCCTTTTGTAACTTGTCAGGTTTTCTGTCAATCACTCTAATCGCATTATCCATGGCTGCTGATTGATCCAAATCAGGAGTGACCCACGTGGCCCCACAGCCTATGGTCCATGCACTCAAAAAAATCAACTAGGGCATGTGTTTGATCAATAAAGTAGAAATATGTTTGAATTAAATTAAATAATCATGTTAGTGCTTATTCAATGATTTGTTCTTGTTGGTTGTACATATTTTTAAGAAAAATTGAAATAATTAAATCCACACATGTCAGTCCAATGAGAATGAAATTCATCAAACCAACATGATTCCAGTGGTCAGCCAATGCGCATGCTCTCAGCCTCAAGGTCTTCTGGGAATTTGCTGTGACGTTGTCAGCATGTGGTCGGATTAATCCTATTTCATCCTTGCCTTTACAAGTAAGTAATTAATGTATTTACAAAGCATTACTTATTATAATATCTTGATTATCAGATTTCTGTTGGTATGTGTCTGTTCTGTATTTTATTTTGCGATCAATTTGGTCTCATGTTTTTCCAACCGCGATGCTAGCTAGTTCAGTTTTGCTTCGGTTGTAATTTTCAATATTATAGTATCTGATGAAATTATTTTACTTCGCTTAATGTGTCAACTCCTCGTGTTTAAATGCGTTAAAAAGTGGTAAACTCGCAACAGAATCGTCTGCAGTTGAGCCATGACAGAAACGAGGTGAGTGGATGTGTGATGGGCGCGAGGGTGTGTCAGGGCTAGTCGTTGTATACATCGAGTGTAACTGAAAATTTAACGTTTTTGTTGAACGAAGGTTAGACAATCGTAAGCTCTAGCGCAAGGTATAGGCCTTATGTTTGGCATTTGGGTGCGTTTATCTCTTATGCGGCTGTTTAGTACAGTATTTTTTTCTACGAAGTAATAACTAATTTCGGTTTCACAGAACCTGCGTTGCTGATTGTCATACTATGAGCGTAGTTTTGAATATGTCTTTATCCACAAAGTGTATATAAGTAAGTCTTATTCACAGAAGACATTTTATTTTTGGCTGCATGAAGTTGGACATTGATAAAAAAAAAATTTTTTCTTTCTCCCATTTAGACATCAACTGAAAATTAATCTGTGCTTAATCCTATACACCTCCATTCATAAACGGTAAGTGGATAATTCAAAATGTTTCTGTTCTATGTACATACTTTTATATGATTAATCTTTTAAGATTTCTGACCATTGAAATAGAAGATGAAAGTGACTGAGGCCAAACCATTTGAGTTATATTTAGTATTTAAGCACTGAGTTGCAATAACAGCAGAGTGAAAATTAAAAGCAAGGCTCGGGTTGGTTTGTGAATTTTATCATTTGTTTATCCCCTTTTTTTCTTCTTTTTTTTCAGTGTATGTGGCAGTGCAGAAATTGTGTTGTCAGAGAGAGCACAAGGTACAAGTTACTTAAACATATTAAACTAAATCATCATTATGGGAGAGGCCAAAATTATTTGTGCATATATGTAAATTGTCCATGCACATTCAAGACCTGGACTGGGCTCAAAGCCCATGTGTATAAATTTCATCCATATCAACGTTCATCAACAGCTTCAAATTCAGTAACTTTTAAATGTGAATTGTGTGAACGCAGTGACATCTCAACAGAAAAAGACTTTTTTGTTCATATTGGAACACATCTGCATAGTAGAGAGACAGTTGACTGTGTATTTCATGGTTGCTCTTTCAAGACAAATGTCTATAGTACATTTTGCACACACAAAATTAGGAACCATCGTTCACATACATTGAATGATTTTAAAGGTAGTGTAGTTCAATTTGTGGACAAAGGAGTTTTGGATACCTCTGAGAGTGTTGTGGCAGGCATTTCTAATGAAGTGTCAGATGAGGAAGTTGAGACTGAGTCAGTAACAGAAAGTGATGGTTGCGTTCAAAATCTGCCAGAACTAATTGAACGAAAAATAGCAGCAATCTTGTTAAAATTGGAATATATATTTCATATTCCAGCAAAAGGAGTGGATGAGCTGTTGGAGGAATTTCATTTTTTGATAAGTTCAGCTTGTGCGTCCCCCACGAAGCAGACAATCACAGACATTCTGAGAAGCCATAACCTCCATCTTGATCTAGCTGTTGTTGAAGAACTTGCCAAGTCGGTGTGCATTTCTAACCCTGTGGCTAAAACTTTGGGGAAATTTGGCCCTCTTGCCACATCATATAGGCGAAAACAATACTACAAGCAAAATTTTAGGGTTGTAGAGCCTATTGAGTACTTGCTATCAGTGCACCAAAAGAGATATTTTCAGTACATCTCATTATTGCCATTACTGAAGGAAATACTGAGTCACAAGAAAGTACTGGATAATGTCATCAAAGAACAGATTGGTCCAGAAAATAGAGATTTGCATGGTGGTCAGCAGGTTTACAGGTCGTTCCGAGATGGTGAACATTATAAAACTAATGGCTTTCTAAATGCTGCAGAGCTGAGAATTTGCATCAAACTTTATATTGATGAGTTTGAGGTTTGTAATCCTCTTGGGACCTCCCGGAAAAAGCATAAGCTTTGTGGAGTATATTGGGTCCTAGGAAACTTGCCTGCTGGTTTTCATTCTGCGCTTTCGTCAATCTATTTGGCTGTTCTTTGTAAAAGTGAAGATTTAAAGACATTTGGGTTTGAAGAGATCTTGGATCCACTTTTAAAAGATTTGTCAGTTTTGGAACAACACGGTGTGTTCATAAGTGAGTTGAATAAGTGTATCAAAGGCACTGTGAATTGTGTGATAGCTGATAACTTGGGTGCCCATGGGCTTGCAGGTTTTGTTGAGAGTTTTTCTGGTGAATACTTGTGTAGATTCTGTACAGCTAAAAAAACAGAAATACAGTCATTGACTGCAGCACATTTTGAATTAAGAACCAGAGAACTTCATGAAGCACATTTAAAGCATGCTCTGGAAACTGCAAGTGTGTGCTGTGGTGTTAAACGGGAATGTGTCTTGACTAAACGTCTTGTTCACTTTCAAGTTACTTCAGGCTATCCTCCGGATATAGCCCATGATCTGTTTGAGGGTATAATACCTGTGGAGCTAGCTCATTGTTTTTCTGCTTTGATTTCTAAAAAGTATTTCAGCTTAAAACACCTCAACAAATTGATCCAAAATTTTGACTACAAGTGGGGAGATAAAACCAATAGGCCTCATGCAATACCACAGACATTCTCAGTGAGAAAAAACATTGGTGGAAATGCACACGAAAATTGGTCCCTGCTTCGATTGCTTCCTCTGATTATTGGTCCACTTATTCCAGAAGATGAACCTATTTGGCATCTTGTTTTGGATTTGAAAGACATAGTAGAGCTTGTTGTTGCCACTGTTCACTCAAATGAGTCAATTTCTTTTCTTGAGTGCAAAATTAGTGAACATCGGCAGAGATACCAGGAGCTTTTTTCAAATAACCACCTTCTCCCTAAGCATCATTATTTAGAGCATTATCCTCTTCTGATTCGCTTGTTTGGGCCTCTTGTTCATACATGGACAATAAGATTTGAGGCAAAGCACAGTGTTTTTAAACAGATTGCTCGCCATACCAGCTGTTTTAAAAACATACCTTTAACACTTGCCAGAAAACATCAGCTTATGATTGCCTCTGATCTTCAGTCTTATGACCATAGGGCAGCTTTGGTTGTAACTAGTGTCTCATCTGTACCAATTGATGTTTTGCAAAGTGACATAGCAGTTGCTATTAAGCAAAGATTACCAGATGAGACAGATGTGCATTTAACAAATGGTGTGTCATGCAGTGGTATTAATTACAACAAAGGAATGATTGTTGTCCATGGGCAATCATTTGGTCTTCCGGAGTTTGCTGAAATCCTGCAGATTTGTATTTTGCATGGTAGGGTATATTTTATTGTGAAAAAACTCTCAAGTTGGTATAGAGAACACTTTAGAGCTTTTGAGCTTGACACCACACACGTGAGAGAGGTGGATCTGATTGAGCATGGGGAACTACTTGATGACTACCCATTAGCTGCCTATTCAGTTGGAGGCCTCCATCTTGTAACTCTGAAAAGACACACAAACTTCACTGGAAAATGAGTAATGTTGTAAGTATACAACCAAATCAAAGTGTTTGGATTTGAGTTTGATGATAATTTACTGCCATGATTTTTTTTAAATTTTAATATACTGTAAATGATAGTTTTCTCTTCAATTGAAAAATACTAATCAATAATAATAATGATGATGATAATAAATGCAGGGAAATTCATTAAATTTAAAATTTCTAATGAACTTGAGGCAGTATTCACAGGGACAGGCATAATGTAGATACTGATCTGATCATAATTTTTAAGTCATAATTTATAAGTGTCTTATTGTTGTTTCATAGTGTTGAACTTTTCTTTCTTTTTACTTCATAAATAAAGGTCTTAACAATGACTCAGCCAGTGAGATTGAGGATCATCCTGGGTAATGATGATGCCAGGAAGCTGATTTTGCCAGAAGGGTTACCAGAGACCATAGAAGAACTATGCCAAACAATAAAGACAAGTTTGGGATTGCAGAAAGATTTTCGGCTTCAATACCAAGATGCCCATTTTGAAAACAACTTTGTCAACCTCTCTGTGATCTCGGATATACAGGACAGGGCAACTATAAAGGTGGTTTTCTTACAAAGGTCCACAGAGGATGCAATGAGTCACCCTCCAGCTCTTCAACAATTCACAGATACCTCGTCAGTCTCCTCCGATGTGGATGATACTGAACCTTCTTCATTCTCAGGTTCAATACTGTCTACAAGACATTTGGTTTGGCCAACCATCTTCACAGTCCCTACTTTCAGCTATGAAGCTGAACTACAGCTTGAAAAGGCCAATGCTGAGAACTGTGCTAATGGAACCTTTTTGAGTCCCCCACCAAAACTGAAATCTCATGTTCTGGAACGACTCACAGAAGAAATTGTCAGGTTCAAAGTCTACCCTAACGACAATGACCTGACTGATGTTGCTGAGGCTCTTGTGAAAAAGCATCCTTGTCTGCGGGAGCAGGGATCCATCAATGGCTGCTGTGGATGGAAGATCAGCCTCAAGTATAAAATGGCCAACCTCCGGACCAAGCTAAGAGGGCTGGGATGTGCTGAGGTAATGATAAATTCACTGAAGAGCAAGAACCAAGACAAATCTCTGGCTGCACTGAATGTGAAAAAGCCAAAGAGGGCAGAGGTCAATTATTGTCCAGAACACCCAAAAGGAGAAAGTGCAGACAGCCTGGAAGATGAGAGAATTGCACTGCTCTCAGAGAGTAAGAAGAAAAACAATGACTATACAGTTACGGTGAAAATGGACAAAACTTTTTCATACAGGAGACAAGAAGTTCTACAAGGACAGCCCTTGGTTGCAGACTTCAGAAGCAGATGGCCAACCCTTTTCAGTGAGAGAGAGGTGATTGTCCTTGATGTGGCCAGGTTTTAGTTGCACAAACATGACACAAATATATGTGTGTGTATATGTGTGTATATATATATATATATATATACATACGTGTGTATAGACAAATTAGCTTTTATCATGACATTTCTATCCCAACTGATTCAGTGAGTTACAAGTAGTTCACTATTTGTACTAGTGTCATATTGCTCTGATATTCTAATTGGATGAGTGACATGTTCATCAATGTTTTTCAGATCGATAAGGAGTTTATGCGCCTATCAACTGTGCCTCTGCTTTCTACATTCTTTGCTGCGCTTGACCAGTACTCTCCTCGCCTGATGGAGATCTTTCGAGGTAAAGGTGGAGTGGGTGGAAGGAAGATCCAACATGTTATGTTGGACATTTCTAAGGTTTGTATTGATCTGAACTGTACTTGTTAAATATATGTGTCTGTCTGTATTAAAACTAACTAATGTTAATTTTGAAAGTGTAATTGTTCATCAATGTGTTATTTACGTGTCAAGTGAATAAAACTGTACAGTAATTGAATCATAAGTATACTAATGAGCCGCCACCAAAGACAAGGAAGTAATGGTTAAAATAACTTTATGTTGTTGTAGCTATGAATGCTACAAGAAAAAAAAATTGATTTTGTTTAAACTTTGTTTAGATGTTTATTATAATTCCTTTGTAACCCTGAAACCAAAGTATTGTCACCCAAGTGATAACCATGGATAAAATTTGCAAAACGTCTTATTGGCTATCAGAGTCCAGAGCCTGTTTTCAAATATCTGCTGAAAAATGCAGAATATTGTCCTAATTGGTTCCTTTAATCTACGTAGGATGACACAGTGCATACAAGACGAGCCTGCATCCTTAAGTCCCTCTGCATCTACCTAAACGAAGACCATGGAAAACTTGTAAAGGAATACAAGGTGTGTTCAATACATTTAAGTGTCTAGAAAAGTGTTGACTTAAATTGTGTCTTAACTGGCCTTATGACTCCTTTCAGCCATCAAAAGTTTGATGGAACAATTTTCAAAGAGTCTGTTACATGACATTCTGTTTTTCTAGCAGACTCCAATTTAGGTAAATGGAAGAAATGTAAAGACTTATTAACTTTTCATTATTTTCAAATTCTTATGTCCAAGTTACAAACTAGGTTAATGTGCAAAAATATTTAGTATTTTCTATTCCTTTGGAATAACTCCAATCTTCAAATCAAAATGAAATGGTTAAAATAATCAACCTTGTCTGAACAGTGTCAATGGGCCAAACACATTCAGACTAACTGTGCATACAGTACAGTCGTGTGGAAATTTGAAACCACCTTGTTTATTCTCTGTAGCACCAATGACATCAATAAGAAATTTAGTTTTACTCAAGTTCTTTTGTTCTGTGATGGAGTTGACAATTTAAACACGAGTACCCAGTGTGTCTTAATTTGTCTTATATCTTTATGAAATTTCCCAGAACACAGACACAGAGGCCACTGCTTCGATGGAGAAAACTGTGCTGGGAGTCTACGTGATCCAGAAGGAGGGAGCAGGGCCTGGAGAGGACCCGGAAGACATTGGTGTCCTGATTGAAGGTGTGGAAGTTCTTGGGCAGCTGAGGAGTGTCGCAGGTGCCTGTGCCTTGTTATTTGGACTGATATACTGTTTGAATCTGAGCTACCCCCTTGAGCTCAAATGCACCTTTGAAGTCCTGCAGAAGATCTTCATCAATCTGGATGGGCAGAGACTATCTTCGAAGGTACAGTTTCTCAAGAACAAGCTAATGACTAAATAGGCTTGAGAAAGACTAAAATAAGTCTTTACATGCTGCATTAATTTTGACAGTTCAAAATTAGATGCTACATAGAGGACATTATAGTTTGTTGGACTGGGAATTCAAGTGTCTCAAATGTTGAAATATCTGTTCATGTGTTGGTCCTACAACAATTGTCTTTGAAAGCATATCCAGTCTTGTTTTAAAACATGAAAACCTGAAGCAGTTGTTTACATTTGTTTAAATTTTTGGGACTGTTTCAATAACCCTCATGAAGTGTAATAGCTTTCTGCAAAATGGCCTTATCTTTCTAAAATTTTCCAGAACACAGGCGTGTATGTGTGTGTTTATGTATGTATGTATACATGTATATGTGCAGACATATATATAATATATATGTGTGTGTGTATACATACATAAACACACAAATAGGTTTTTGTTTGCAATGCCCTTGTGTAGATGGTGAAAGTTTCATGCATATGATGTATTTTTTTGTTTTATGCATGTTGTTGGTAATTTCATAATATGGAGGCTCTGTAGTTTGTCTTTAATGACATGTTTAAGTATATGTTTACTTGAAAAATATTGTACATGTTTAGTCTCTGAAATAAAAGGTAAAAAGAGATTTGTATCGTCTTATTGATAAATGCTAGTACAATGAACAAACACAACACTATTTGAACCAATAAGATTGACATTAGCATGACAGACTGAAAATTAATTTGTTCATTCAACAAGACTAACATTAGTTGCATGGTCAAGACCTGGATATGTTCATCCAACAAGATATAATTACGTTGGTTCAAGATGTTTAAATAATTTAGACTCCATGAATTATGATCATTTTGATTCAACAAATAACAAATGCATTGATTATAAATATTATTTTGATGTTTCATCAGCTAACGTGTGTGAAGTTCAAACAATATGGTCTAGATAGGCTGACTTAACATGATTTGTTTAGATGGGATATAGGTACCAAGATAAAATCATGTTCATCCAGTGAATTATTTTTTTGAGTGTATTCAGCAACTTACCATCAAAAATATTTTTTAATTATCTTGATTAATCATTTTTAATTTATTTAAAGGAGTAACCTTTATAAATGAAGGATTACACTGTTATTTAAGGCAAAACTAGAAAAAAAGATTCTGTTGTAGTTTGCTGGTGTGCATGGGATCATTGTCCTGTTGTGTGACCCAATTTGAGTCTCAATGGGGCACATCCTTTCCTAGGAGAAACAACTTCTCCTTCACTTGGAAATAATCTTTCTCCCTGTGGAATGGTGGATTCTAAATTTCTTGGAAATGCTCCTATAAACCTTCTCTGACTGTTGGGCAGCCACTATAGTTTCTCTAAGATCATTGCTGATGTCTTTCCTCTGTGAAATTGTGTTAAGGGCCGTAATACACCAGAAAATTTTATATTGTGAAGGTTGTGAGTGTCTTGTTGGTCATTTTTGTATAATCCACCATCAACTAAACTAAAGCCTGGCCCCAATTCATTAAGCTGAATCAGTATCGTGTCTGACTGTGAGGGACATCGCTCTGTTCAAGTAGAAAAAGATGAGCTACGCGATGAGACATTAGGGGGTTTCTGTGTATGTTTTTTCTTCTTTTTTTTTAATCTCTGAAGCGTACACATGTACACAACAATGCATAACTTGTGCCAGTTTCTTCCACACATCTAATTTTAACTTCCACTACCTCGAGAGTCGCCTGTAAATACTGTACATCAATATGATGAAGACTTCCTGAAGAGTCAAACACATATTTTCAACATTTCTTGTAAATAACCTCAACACTCAAAATCTGTTTGAGCCGGAATTTGATGACAAAAGTCACAGCTGGACATAAAAAAGATGTCCCTTCCCTATTATCGTGTTACTCTATGGATTTTATTGTTTTTAAGTCACTCACTATCTTAAAAATAAAAAAATAAAAAAAGGCAATCAGGCCGTCACCAAACTACTTTTGACAAAGCCATTTTGGCAAGATGTTCAGTGGAACTGATCACCTTTTGCATGAATTGAAGTTAATTGATGTTTTTCTTGGAAGAATTTGGATAAGAATTTCAAAGAAATTAAGGGTGACCAACATGATTTAAAGGTTAAAATAAAACAACATAAACACAACAAAACAAACAGAGCAAAGGCGCTAAAACAAAGTACTAACTGAACTCGAACTGAGATTCAGCAATAAGAAATATGTTTTGAGCACAGATTTGAACGTAGCAACAGGTTGAGCTGCTGCTCCAAAGAACAGAACCAGTGACCAAAAAGACATGGTCACCTCTGTGTCTGAGTCTGGATCTCAGAGCTGCAGGGACCATCTGATTGGACGACCTTAGTGCTCTGACTAAAGACAAGCATGTTGATGCCAGCCCATTTCACAGCTTAAAAACAAGCAATAAAATCTTAAAATCTATTCTAAAACAGATGGGAAGCCAATGAAGTGACGCCAGAAATGGGGCAATATGCTCCGGTTTCTTGGTCCCAGTTATGAGCTGAGAGGCAGAATTTTGCACCAGCTGGACCAAGAGATGACTGCTCTGACCCCACAGACAAATAATTCAATTCTCCAACCATTTAGTTAAGAAAGCATCTATTATTCTTCATAAATTGTTCTTACTGTACTATAACTTCACTTTGGCTAACGGGCTTGATTTGTTTATCAAGTTTATCAAGTAGCAGTTCTTACTCTTGCTCTCGTGGATGAATGCTGCTGGGAAAATATGTCCGTACAAGGAGGTCCAGCCCCCTACGACATCATATAGAACTGATGTTGGAAAAAACTCTCCAGAAGGAAGCATTATTAGCATCCTGAAAACCAAGTATTTGGGGACACTACAGGTCATGTCTGGGATGATAGTTCATCATAACAGTGTAGAAAAACAAAGAAATATAGTACACTTTATAATATACATATATATATATATATATATATATAGATATATAGATAGATAGATAGATAGATAGATAGATAGATAGATATACACACACGTATATACA